>JAWPHD010002526.1:0-252913 GCA_037043455.1 Cyrtodaria siliqua | reverse complement strand
GAATAGCCGGGTATTTCTATTGATACTTGTATAAAATACTAGTAAAAGTATTCATAGTAGCCAGGTAGACCATTCAAAGTAGCAGGGAGAATCCCTGCCTCCCACCTCTTAATGACACCACTGGTAGAGTCGTCATTTGAGGAGTGGTGACTTGCTTTAGTGGCACGGGGATATGGGAAAAAGAAACGCGCAATAAAGGGAACACTGTCTGCCTGGAACAACAAGGAACACCACCAGAAACACTCCCACCCGTAATTAATGGAACCCAGATAATTAGAATATGTCTGTGAAAATTCCTTAAACAGGTCTTAAGACTTAACGTTATATTGATATATTTAAATACATAGATTTAAAACTGAATAAAAAGTAGAAGTTATTTATACATGTGGATTAACCTAGAAAGTGACAGTGAAGTTATTAATAATATGTGTGGATTAACACTGAAAGTCAGTGACGATGAAATCATTTGTACAGACGGAATTACGCTGAAAGAGACAGTGACATGGTTTATCACTGCGACTTGATACTAAAAGGGATGTTGAAATTGTTTATTTAGTGGGATTTACACAAAAAGAGACAGTGAAATTATTTATACGTATGGATTTATCCGGAAATTGACAGTGAAGATTCTAAACATGCGGATTTACGCTGAAAGCGACAGTGACGTTTTTATGTGGATTTACACTGAAGGATCAGCAACGTCATTTATATATGTGATTTTTTTTTATATATTTTAGGAACATAACCCATACCGTCGCAAGCGTGTTTTTTTTTAAATTGAGAAAAAATGCAGTAAAACATTCATTTCATAATTCTATCTTTGATAGTGTTTACAGTAACTTATGTCAACCCATGCATTTAAAAGCGTTCTTATATTTTCTTTTTCATTTTTTTCTTTCTATTGACTATTTTTTTCTAAAATTGATAAGTGAAGTTACTATATATGCAAATTTATCCTGAAATTAACAGAGAAGTCCCTGAATTCACCTGAAATTAACACTGAAGTTACTATGTATGCAAATTTTTACCCTGAAATTTTTACCCTGAAATTAACACTGAAGTTAATATATACACTCAACAAAATTCCTAATCAGTCACCTAAGTTTTATGAAATTATTACCTTTTACACAAGATTTGTATTCATGTAAAATTAATCAAATCCTCGTTCAATGTTTGATATATATTAACTGAAAATTTGGTAAAGATATTTAAATTATTTTTGAAGAAACAATGCATTATATTATAACACCCTCGATCCACAAAGTCACATACTTTTGCATTGAATTGTAAGGGGAATGACCTGGCTTAAGTGACAGTCAAGTGTTTTAAAAACCAATATGGTAATAAAGAAATGGCAAACATAAATAAATGACCTATAAAATCATTTCATTAGACATATAACATGTATGTAATGAGTTCCTTTCCGCGACTTTTGGTCTGCGAGTGCATGTTAAATCTTCAGATTTCAAGAACGAGCACTCTTCTATGGGATTTCCATTGTGAGTCTGACATTTTGTAATTTTTGATTTTGGGGGTTCGCGACTTTAACATGTCCTAATTTCACTGGTAGTTGTATGATTTTTCTGAAACTTTCAGGACCTTTTACTAAATAACTATGTTATTCAAAACAAGTAAAACCGAGAGGAAGATATTCCAAGAAAAGAAAATATTTTGTAAAACTGAGGTGACCGATTAGGAGTTTTGTTGAGTGTATATATGCGACGAAGTTATTTATATTAATATTATATGCAAATTCAACCTGAAATTAACAGTGAAGTTACTATAATGTGGATTTACATTGGAAGAGACGGTGACATAATTTATATGTTGATTTACGCTGAAAGAAACGGTGATGTCATTTATATACGTGGATTTACGCTGAAAGAGACCGTGACATCATTTATATACGTGGATTTACGCTGAAAGAGACCATGATGGTTTATATATACCAAATTAGTTCTGTTTAAATTGTACAAAACAAATGAACGGGACAGTCACTAATTTTTTTTAATGCTGCCTACAGATACACCGTATGATACGTATCTAGTAGAAGGTTGCAAGCCCTTGTTAAAGCAGAGGAAATTATTTTTAGTATTTATAGAAACAGGTTACACATTTTATATAACCATACCTAGAAGTTACTGGGCTCAAAAAAAATTAAGAAAGGTTACATCTGAATCGGGGAGCAGTGCCCTAAATGTTTAATATGCTGAGAAGGTTGATTCCGATTTACTGCATCCGTGGCTTGGATGGTTTGAAACCTCGCCTCTCTCACTGCGAGTTGGAATAAATAAGAAAGCGTGTCCTTTCAGATGGGCAGAACGTATACACTACTATTTCTACCCAGAAAAAAGTGGTGTGCCCCCACCATGGATGATATATATCATCATATATGGCCTAACATGTGCTAAAAATGATGTAAATCATTCAAACAACCAGCCAACCGATATACTGAACCACCAGGTTCATGTTGATGACCCTCATGTTACGGATGTTGCCAGCTATCCGTCAGATGACTCCCATCAGCCAACTCACATCTAAATCATTTCATGCTTAAATGTTATATTAATTGCATATATAAAATTATGTATTTATTAGGCACATATTTTTATTTGCTTTATATTATAAGCACAACAAATAGGCGTCAGAGTTGTTATTAGTAGCCAATTGCCGATCAAAATTATCGGTTAAAATGGTGTTATCATCAGTTATTTTTGCCTCAGCTTGTACTTGCAATATGTGACACTAACTTCCTTGATCCCTCATCAAATCGTTTGGAATTCAAAATGAATCCCTGTTGCCAGGGCTAAATCTAGTTTAACTACTTTGCTGTGAAATTAGGAACTTCAGTTTAATTTTTAGTTCATTTGCTCTTAGTAAAAACATGTACCACTTCTATGGTGTAATCGGTAAACACGTCTACCCTTTTAGGGTAGAAGACCCAGGTTCAAATCCTGGTGGGAGTAAAAATTTGTTTGGAAAAAGAGCTGGATTAAGCATTTTTTTAAGTATTTCTAACTTTTAAATTTAATTCAATGTAATCAAATTCAATTTAAACAATCGAATATCATAAGTTACAGCATGTCTGGAAACGACCACGAGGGAAAGAAGCTATTACAAGACAATGGCCCATTTAGCAATAAAATCTTTCATGAGGCCCTCTTTACTTCTTTGAAAGCCGTTTCCCTCTTTTGGATTTGCAATAATGAGCCTATTATAAAATATTTTACCTAATATTGTAATGCATTGAATGCTCTTAGAAGACAGTGGCCCAGTTAGTAAAATTATCTTCCCTGAGCCCCTCTTTTCAATTCATCATCTTTAAGACCCTATTATATTACCCTTTGGTCTTAAAATGAAAAACAATGTTATTTAGCTACAATAATAGGTCTTTTTTAAATATGTTTACCATATATTTACAAAAATCTTCCCTGAGGCCTTCTTTTGTCCATATTCTTCTCTTTTTGCTATGACCTTTGCCCTTTAAATCTTGGTAGCCAAACAGAGACTAACGAGTTGTCGTTTTAGCGCAGGATGAAACCTAACATGTGATGTCGACCAGTTTTCAAGACGTTTACACATCAATAAACTCTTCTAACTACATTCTTTTCTTTCACGACTGTTATTATATTTATAATCTCATTTTAACCGGGTATGTCTTTAATTGAAATGTTGAAAAATAATAGCTCCGTCGTTTCACTGGGCGCTTCTGAGAGCTGAGATCAATACCAAGAATGGAAGTTTATAACAATTATGTAAATATATATCCATTTTTAGATATCATACAGTAGCTTTTTTCAGGTTTAATCTTCATTATTGTGATCTTTATTTTTTCAAATTGACTACTGTTCGCATTTAGGCAAAATAAAAAAAAAAGTTAAAAAATAAAAAGAAATAAAAAGAGACAAAAAATGTGAAATACGGTATACAAAATGCAAAGTCTTATTATGAAGGACTAGTGCTAGGTAATGTGGAAAAAAACAATAATAAATGTATGAATTGAATTGAAACGAATGTTGTTTAACGGCTCATCAACACAGTATAGGTTATTTAGAGCTGCCCCAGAGAGAGGGAAAGGATACAAAGGAATCCGGGAACCGTGCCCTACTTTTTATTATCAAATAGATTCCTATGGTTCTTTAACGTGCTCGGAGGATAGACCGATACGGTACTGCCCGGTTTACGTCCCCATCCGACGGAAGAGGCTAAGGGAAAGTGTCTTGGTCAAGAACACACCGACTAAACTCAGTGGCGCCACGGAGAATTGAACCCGGGGCCTCCAGTTACAAATCCGCCGCGCTAACGACTGCACAAGCCAGCACTAAAGAATATTTTTTGTTTCAAAACCCAGTGTAAAACCCACATTGTCAATACATACAGACATGCTTTACACAGATAATTTTAATGTTATAGTATCAAAAATAAACATTGTTTCATGCTACACTGATTTTTTCTCATATTTTGTTTTTGGAAAGAGAAAAAAACAATAACCCATACTGTGTAATAATCTGTATATAAATCCATTATCAAAGGACAATGTTTTAGGATAGTTTTAAAGGATTAATATACACAACTTCGAAAATTATTATTTTTTCTATAAAAAACAACAAGAAGGTTGATTAAGGAAGATCAAAATATAAGCAAGGGTATGTTATTTCTAATTAGTAAGCTAAGCTTTGCATGTCCCAGAATGAAAACATTAAGTTTATTTGCTACAGTTTGATACTGGAAAATCAACTAAGTAAATTATCTCTATACTCCAGTTCCACAGATAGCAAGGTATTGACTCCACATGGTTTCAAACTTATTCATTTTTAAGTTTTTATATGCGATTAGTTTCTCATCTTTGTACAAAGATATTATCTCTGTTTTAAAAAGGTTAAGCTGTGGAATTTGACGTTGCATCTTGTTTCGATAAATGTAAAGTTTTGCTTGCATGATGATTTTGCTCAAACCAGTATTAAATTTACTATTTCCAAATAAAAATATCTGTTTCTGTTAAAGTTACGAATGCTGTATTGCCATTTTCTGTAAGATAAGTTTGAAGTTTTGACCAGAATTCTTTTACTGTTCCACAGTTCCAAAACAGATGTTGGATAGTTTCAGGTGTATTTTTGCAAAAGCTGCACATATAGTTATTAATAATATTCGTTTTAGATAAAAGGTAATTTGTTCCAAGTATCCTATGGTTGATTCTAAATTGAACCAAGGTAACTTAGGATCTTTTGTTATTTTATAAGGTAAGGCATATAATCTTTCAAATTCAAAGTTTGGAACACTAACTACTTCATTTTTCCATTTACTTAATGCTTTGGGATATACATTATTTCTAATCATGATGTCATATATGTTTCGACAGCCTTTCTCATTTTGTAGAATTAAGGATAGTATTAGTGGACGAATAGGGTTTGGCTGTTACAGGCTAGATGCACAATATTCAGGTTTGCCAAATAATTCCTGACAGCAGTTATAATACCTTCATATTCAAGAAAATTGGACTGTATATTATAGTGTTCATCAATTCTATGTATGAATAAAGATTTCCATTTTTGTTTAAAATGTCATTGATAAAAGTTATTCCTCCTGTAAACCATCTTTTGTAAAACACACTAGAGCCTCCGATTGAAATTTAAACATTTTAAAAATGTTTGATGCTTCTAGAAGCCCTTATAAAATAAATACATTTGATGTAATCATTGATCACATAGTAATAGTGTTAAGTAAACTATTTACATATTGTTTATATTAAATATATGATATCTGGAATGTTTTCACTAGATGATATATGTATAAGATCTATATCTTGCAATAAACTAACACTCATGTCAAAGGTGTACCCTAATGTCTGTGGATTGGAGAAAATATATATACTTGCAGACCATATCAGCGTAATTTAACAATACATCAAGTACCATGGACGTCAGTATGGACTTCATGAGTCATATCTTTCTTTGTTTAGAGTTTTATTAATTGATTTACTGATACAATATCAAGTTCATATATGCATGCAGCTGACATATCACTCTCGACTGACAAAACGGTAAACAATCACTCCCATAATATGATATAATCATAATTACAATGTCTCTTCCTCCTTTCCCTTCAATTCAACCGTAATATTAAAGTATATATTTGGAAAACTCAACAAATGCTTCCAAACTGTCAGTCATTATATGGAACGAACTGTTTGGGACCGAACGAACTGTTTGGGGCCGAAACGTCTTGATTTCAACTTAGGGATTTATTTTGTTAAAAAGTATAATTTATCGGTCATAGCGATAAAATATCAAGAAATTGATCAAAATCACTCACTAATCTGCAATATTTTCATCAATACAACATTATATAGAAGAGCACTATTTTGCGGAGAGCTACAATCGAAAACCGAACCAAATGCTGCATTTTGATGCAAAAAACCATTGAGCGGCACCCAATACTCTCCGAGCCACTATTCCCGAGTACGGAAATTGGCGAAGAGTTCCGATTGGTACTCTCCGAGTCGGAATCCCGAGTGACGGAATCCGACGAGGCAGTTCCGATTGGACGACGTCCGTAAAACAATCGGAGCGTCATTTGGCATTCCCGCCACTGACGGAAAAGGCCGAGCAATGTTCCGTACTGGGAAATATCTCCCACTGGGAAATATCTCCCACTGGGAGATATTTCCCAGTAGAGCAAACGAGTAGATATAGCTTTTGATTCCCAGTATTTCCTATACTCACATACAAATATGTAATATATATCCATCTCACCCTAGGGTCGAGATAAAATTCGCGCGCGCCAACATCCGGTATGCAGGAAAATAGGTAAAACTTTAGTAGCTGGCGGCGTCGACGAACAACATGTCTCTTATATGCAAGAAAAAGAATCTGTCATGGGTATTCGGTTCAGAGCCTCGGTTCCGATAAAAACACTTTTACCTCGGGTTGGAATTCCCTGTCTTCACCGGATACCCATGAAATATTTTTATAATCTTAACCAATGAAGTAACCAAAATATCACGTGGCACCTTAACTTTTCCTTCTATCTTCTCACTCAATTATTCACTGATTTTGATGAGAATACATTCAAGTAATAGATAGAGTATGGTTTCATTGAGTTGGTTCATTTAAACATCGAGATGGGCGTAGCCCATCGAGGTGTTTAAATTAACCAACGATATGAAACCATACTCTATTTGTTTTGTAGCATGTCCATTTCAGCTCAATTTCAGTTATTCTAACTGTTATTCTCACTGTTATTCTCACAGTTATTCTGACAGGTCTTATTTTCAATTAAACGATTTACACCTGTGTCTGAACAAAGAGAATTGTCTGTGACCATGCTACAAAAGATTGTCCGAATATTCATACCCCATACAACCCATTCTCCAAGAAGCGAAAACGGGGTGGCTGGGGTATGAAATAAAACCGTAAGTTCGTCTTAAAAAGTTTGCATATTGTAAAATTAAAATAATTAATAGGGACTTTTAAACAGTTTATCGCATTTTTTCAGTAAAACATGTTTTTAAACGTGTTTTATTGTCGAAATATCCGTTATAATATCCGGCTATTATAAGCTTTCTCATCGCTTAATGGAATTAGGGCAGTATTACGTAATGTACAGCATTACAATGTAATAGTTACAATGTAATGAATTAGCAACATCAAGTGAGCTATAGTGGAAGTTTAAGAATCTCGAATAAAAACTGGACATTAACTCAATTTCGAGATATAGTTATAATGTTCAATGCCCCAATACTTTGAATATTTGGGACAACCAATACTTTGAATATTTGGGACAAAGCCACAATTTCCATTATTATTTTGAATTTCACGATATAGTTACACTTTTCAGTGCCCCAATTATTTGAATATTCGGGATATAGACGCACATTCCAGTGCCAGTAATTGAGATACAGACAATATTTTCAAAGCTAGTCATTTGAATATATAAGATTTATATTCAATTTCCAATGTCGGTTATTTTAAAATTCGAGTTTCTGAATCAATAGCCGATGCCAGTAATTTTGATATTTGCGATTCGGAACCAATGTCATATATTTTTATTTATTTTATTTTAGAATTGTTAATAGGCAGTGACATTGCACAAAGCATTCAATATAACTTCAAAGTTACTAAACCACTTTCAATATGCCAAGCAGTTAATGATTATACACAAGATGTTCTACCCTGAAGTTATGAGCATGGACATGCGAAAATAAATGAATGTTAAGCTATTAAGATACCATCTTTGCGTCCTTTCATTCACATATCGTATCAATAAAATTAATTAAACGTGAATAGGACAAAAAATATCGACCATAAAGTACACAGTTTAATGTTTAAGCAATACATTTCCTTCAATTATATGATTAACACAATTTATATCCATGAATAACAGTATTGTCCCGGTACAATCTCGCATGAATAAATCGTATTTATTGCTGATTTAAACCGTAACCCGTTAAATGACTGATCAGCAACTGGACATTGTAAACCCTGATCAGCCTGCGAGCTAGTTACTCGCAGGCTGCGAGTTACTCGCAGGCTGATCTGGGTTTACAATGGACGCAAAAGCTATTAGAGTCGTGCTTAGCGTATTAAGGGTTAATGCATTGAGTAAACATGTGTCTGATGCTTTTAGACGTATTATAATACGTCTATTTAGGCAGAGGAAAATGATCTTGTACAGATAAAAGAGAATGATAAACAATCAAGCAGAGTCGAAGGAAAATGTATAGGTATTAATTCCGGCAAAGTAAATACAATTATAGTCGAATATGGTGTGACATTTAAAATACTGGTTTCAATCGTCTCAAATCTGTATGCATAAGCTGCTTTGTTTCCATGAGTAGTTTGTTTCGTTAAATGCCATTGTCATAAATATACTTGCATCACGTTGGCTTCCAGCAGTTATATACAATATGTGAGTCAAATTGGTTTCCATCGGTTTTGTTGTATCAGTGTTCCTGCACGTCGCACTCCACAATTAATGTTGCATAGGGTCCCACTTCAATGTTTTTGTTCTTGGCATAGAGATAAACAATTTTCTGTGATATCTTCCTAAACTGCTATAGATTTAGTACCTGGTAAGGATAAATCATTATATGCAATAGAAAGTCCTGTAAAAAGTAGAAAAATGTATCTGTTTTCAAGGGGGATTTTGTGAGTCCAGAAGAAATCTTCAATTAAGTTAGCGTTAAGTTGCTTTCTCTGTTTGCGTCTTTTTGGTCTCTATCGGACATTTGAAATACACTGAAAGGAAAAACCCCCGCATAATGGGTATTTCCGCTATATCGAATGGTACATGGCGGCATTAGGCATGACCTTTCGGAAAGAAGGTTTAAACATCACCGAACAAACCAATGATTACCCCATTAAAGTTTCATTATCGACTGAATGCGCATCTTATCTCAAGCAGGTGAGCAAACTTAGGCTTTAAACGTTGCAATCTCTGAACATTAAACACAATACTGAAATGGCTCGACTGTGTCAAGCGAAACTTTAGCATTTATGGATTTCGTGTAACAAAGTATACTTGGATTAATAGGGCTACAACATGACAGAGTTGTCCTTTCTGTAATTAGTTGTAGCCCCTTTTTGTACAAAACACGTTGAGTATTACGTGGAATTATGTGTATATAACAGTGTCGTGTAGGCAATTTTTTGATTATGCGTTTCGTTTTCCTTTCAGTATAGGTTTGCGTGCACTTCATTCATTCATTCATTCATTATCTTTATTTCCTCTAACAATACAAGGCTCAATATATATAATTTCTGATTTCCTGAGTAGTTCTGTCTGTTAAATTTACTATGTTACAGTTTATATTTGCTTCTGTTTGCGTTTTTGTTTAACATTGTTTTAACATTATTGCGAAAGCCTTATTTACGCAGTAGCAAAGATAGTTGTTACGTCAAGTTGTAGAAGAAATTCAATCTAAATAGAAACATTTTTCATCTAAAGATTGACATTTACCAAGTTTTATTTCCTGAGCTTTTCGTTATTCTGTCGGTGTAAATTCCCCAAGCATTCGATTAATTTGTATCTCTTAAAATAAATATACAAAAACAACAGCAATTGTAAAACCATTATAAAAACAATTGTAGATCAATATTGTTCTGTTGGTA
Organism: Cyrtodaria siliqua; assembly: GCA_037043455.1. Classification (NCBI taxonomy): domain Eukaryota; kingdom Metazoa; phylum Mollusca; class Bivalvia; order Adapedonta; family Hiatellidae; genus Cyrtodaria; species Cyrtodaria siliqua. The sequence continues at coordinate 242,804 of JAWPHD010002526.1, read as the reverse complement.
AGAATTGATCTCCTAATACCATACCAGGGTCTTCCACAGAAATTATTTAAGGGATAGGAGAAATTAAATTTGAATGTCATGGGTGTACCAGGGAGTAACCCTTCAGGTGACCAATATGTAATGGATCATTATTTAGATGCAATTTGAAGTATATTTCAACTGTAAATTAAAGGATTTTTAATAAATATAGCCTACAATGAGCTATTTATAGACAGGTATAATGCATTTTAGAGATTTAATGGTGTTTTTAAGGGATAAGGTAGAAAGATTAAAGGATAGGGGGTTAACAAAGGAGAAGGGGCAAATTGGATTTTAGAATTAATGGATAAGGGGCATATGCTCTTAAATGGTCTGTGGCAGACCCTGCATACCGGTTATATATATATACATATAACTGGTAGAGATGGTCAAGAATCACCAAACATACCTGCGCCTACATATATGAGTTGGTGGCAAAACAATACATTCAGTCTTACCATCAAATCAACGTAAACTGGTGCATATTGAAGAGATGGTGTGCAAAGCAATATTAATGACTCATAGCAACTACCAGCAAATCCACATGTATAAGTGTAACATATGAGAAGGGATGGCATGATGCTATCTTAACGTTAATGACATGCCAGTCCATCACTTGATATTATTACCTTTGACGTGAACATGGTTGTACAGCTACCTGATGCAAATGCATCGTTCTTAACACATGTGTCCAGTTTCCCCATGTGGAAACAAACGATATGATGCAGCATATAATATATCAACCCGTATATGATAGAATAACACCATTTTTAATTACGGGTATATATTAATTAAATTAACATTTTATTAAGAAATAATGCACTCGTGATTTAATTACTACGCATCCGAACTCCTACCTGTATTTTATTCACCGATAAAACACAGGTACGTGTTTATTATTTCAATTCTAACACAACAGTAACCCCATTGTTTTCGCTATTGTTGGGGCACTATATATTATCTCGGAAGTCAAAGTAATCAGCCTGCTATGTTCACAGGCTGTTTACATTTGCCTCCCCCGTATGCAAAGTTCTCGTTTCAATACACTAGTAATCACGTGACAAACAATTAAGTCATTGCTTACGTCATATAGCTTACGCAGTATGACGTCAAACGTTCTCAGCTTGTTCAAGATGCTAAATAATATGTACTGATGCATATGGTGGGTTTATATCGGGGTTAGCACGGTTTGGGAGCATGGCAAGTTTGTTGTAATACACATTTCATTAAAATTACTGTTGAGTTTGTCTTCGTGACGTATATTTACCAATTGACGTCATGTAACGTGGCGCTTCCAACGGATGAAATATACGCGGGGAATTAATGGAACAGCTGTATTTTATCGTAGAATAACATACAGCTGTCACTCTTCTTTGTGTATATGAAATACTTCGGAGGTGGTGTTAGAATACTCAATGGTAAACATTCGTTCATCTTAAAACTAGCCGAGTGTGATAAAGTAATAACAAACATGCTTTATATCGTTAATTATGGGTATATATTAATATTATTATTGAAACATGTAACGCTCAACGGTGTCCATTATTTCTTTCTTGCACAAACCGAGCGTTATAACATACTATTTATTGTTACATGCAAAACTCAGTGGCAAACATTGTTTCTAACATATTTATATAAAGAAAACACAATATTTTAAATATATATCTAAGATGCAGTAAAGTTAAAATTAATTGTTCGCCACCCACACAAAAAGGTTATTTGTCGCCAACAGGAATAAAAGGTCCATGCCCATTCTCACTTTACATCTAGATAACAAATATGCAGAATGGGTATAAAACCCTCTCACCTGCAGAAATGCAGAGTTGTTGCAAATTATATTGTAAACACTATATTTTCGCTGCAGCCACGATCATTGTTGTCTTGACATCACTCAAGTAGCACTGAAAAAAAATACAGGGATGATGATGACCTTTAATGAACATGGTGAAAATGACAAAATGAACATGAATTCGAGGGGATTTTACCCCTTTGTCAGGGGCTATTAAGCAATTACTACCAACAGTAAGGATCCATATGCTCACTATGATATATCCTTGCCCGTACTTCAGCTAAAACATAGGTTCCACTTAGCTGTTCAGCTTGAGCAACAATAGCGTTAACTCGTAATTGTAATATAACATTCACCGTCGTAACCTACATGCACTGTAACATAGCCATTTTCAAAAGCCATTTTTGAATTGTTCGCGATGCTCCGAATTAAAAAACAAACTCCCATGGCTGATGTAGAACTAAAACTAGCATTATGTTAATTTGTAGTACGCATATACCTGTCCAATCAGCCGCAATTGACAAACTACTTTCTATTGTTTTATATTTAAATTAAATTATGGATCTATATATAGTATGTGATAAATAATGATATATAAAATAGCATTCAATTCTGCTTCTCAAAATAGCCGCCTGAATAAACGTCCTCCTCCCACGCCCACCCCAACCTCAAATATCGTGAATATGTTGTTATGCTTTAAAAAGAGATAAAGTTATATTGAAACCAATGGCAAGGACTCGCCTGAATCGTTTCGAGTCGGTGGAGTGCAAGGTCCAGAAATAATTATGTTTAAACTAACGTTGAATCGGTTTTTATTCATTTGTATTGTAACAGAAGATGTCTAACGACCCCATTCTCTTACTTGCTTAAACAATAGATCGTTAAAAAAACTAACCCTCCAAATAACGGCAAAATTACACTACAAAACCGTTTATTAAATCTTTAACCAGGTGTTCAGGTCATATAATAATGTATTTGTGCCGATTAAAAGTATAAGTTTATTCAAAGTTTTTTTAAAATACCCGTGACTGAATATGCGTTAAATGAATATATGAGCTGGTAACTCTTAATTCGACGCTCCATTTGTTGTGGGTTGGCCTGGCTGGTTAAAGAGGTTTATATTGTGTCTCAAAATAGGTAAATTATATATATTTCACCGTCAGTAGGTTAAGAAGGGGTGTACATATGTTATTCACTTTGGTGTTGTTTGCGGGATAGTTACTGTAACGTGTCTGCGATTCTTTCTGAAGCTATGAAAACTGGGACATATATAAGAATGGATTAAAATTAAATTGCGTATTAACATATCAAAATGTTCAGTTGACTTTTTTTCGCAAATATTGAATCGTATCACCCTGCCTATATGTTTGTTTGTTTCCAATTAAAATTCAATAAGAGTTCATTTTATATATACATGCTAGAAGTTTTAAAAGTCCATGTGAATACAAACCAAGTTTATATCTGATAAGTGACTCTATTGCAAAATACATGTTTACGCAATTTTGATAACAAGGTCCACCTATTTAGATAAAATTGAAAGTGAAATGTCACTTCATTTCAAATGACATTAAACGTATTTCGTTTTGACATGATTCTACTAGCGATAACATAGAAACACCAAATGATTTATTACGAACCGTGTACTATTTAATACAGAGTCAGTGTGACAATATCGGGAGTAAAACCTGATAAATTTAACTTTCCTTTCGGTTCATAAATTGCGTTTGGGGCGTTTATCGATCGGTAATTTCACTTAAATGTTTAATTGTTAAATGAGACCTTTGTTGAAAATATCAGGTTATTATATAAGATTGTCGTAAATCAATCTGTTATGGTTATCTTTGTAAATGAAGCTTGAAAATTAGTTTCAATCACGACATTTCCCGCCAAGTTTATGGTATGTTATTATCGAACAACGTCTCGAGTTGTTCTGTATTTAAAGGTTACGTTTAATTATTTTCTTCCATAAAGCCCACTATTGTATTCCGTATCAACAACACATCTATTGCATAACCTCTGATCAACACATGATGTGTTATATATAAGTTCGTGTTTAGGTTATTGTAACTTACGTTGTAACATCTCATCTGCTGAACAAATATCCGGAAGCGCAAGTTTACCTTAAAGGGACACACGTCAATCTTAAGCTTTATATCAATAAATAAATTGTGTGTAGTTCTAAGGTTTATAGTCCCTCCGCCTTTTAACCAATAGGACGGCCTATAGGTATAATAGGTACACTAGAGTCTGGACTGCACCAAGCAATACGACTAGCCCCTCGATTTACTAATCTTGTATCATTATATCCACGTTTTTGAAAAAAAACAGGGTATATAAAATCGCCTCCGTTCGATCGTCCGTCCGTCCGTCCGTCCGTCCGTTACCGCATATCCTTCTAAACCGCTGAACCGCTGAATGGAATTCAACCAAACTTAGGTAGGACTTCACCATATGATGACGGCGTGCAAGAGCAACATTATTTTTGGCTCCGAGCCCAGGGGCCCTTAAGAGGGGTGGAGGGGTGGCAGCAGGGCTCGAAATTAGCACTAGTCCTGTAGCCCGAGGCTAGCAAAAATGCTGCCGGGCTAGCAAAGTCTGTGTCTGGGTAGTCCCGATGGGCTAGAAACAAAAATTATTCAAATAAGAAATAAATTATAAATCGGTAGATTATGTAGTGACAGCACTGTCTAACCTAACCGGTCTTTTAAAAACCTGATATTTCCAAAGTTTCAATAAATGTAAAACTCGTATAAAGAAACGGAAACTTGAATTAAAGGGGTTGATGCACCATTTTCAAACAATATTTATTTTAAAGGGCTCTGAAAAACTTGAAAAAAGCTGACAGAATTATCAAAATGCCATGAAAGATAAAGAAAATATGACCTATTGAAACTTTGCAAAGAAACATAAATGGAGGCAGCCATATTTGAACGATGACGTCATCGCGCCTTTCTACCATATATGGCATATTGGCAAAATGTTGTTTAAAGCAAAGAAAAACATTGCAGATGAAAAATAAGCATACCATTTGTTCATTTTGCATCTGTATATTTAATTTTAATCAGTTTGCAGTGATTTTCTTTGCTATAAAATATAGTTTATCAATATTCCATAAATGATAAAAAGACGCGATGACTTCATCGTTCAAATATGGCTGCCTCCATTTATGTTCCTTCCAAATTTTCAATAGGTCATATCTCTTTTATTTGTCATGGCATTTTGATAATTCTTTCAGCTTTTTTCAAGTTTTTCAGAGCCCTTTAAAGTAAACATTGAAAATGGTGCATCAACCCCTTTAAAATAGTATTTTCTATTGAATATTATATTGGGCTAATAATTTTTGAGAAGGTCTAGCAATTTTACCCAACTACTAGACCGGTGGTCTAGTAAACTAAAAGTGCTAATTTCTAGTCCTGGGCAGGGGTGGAGTCAAAAGGTCAAATACACTAAAAGTTCAAATAGACAATCATTTGTCCATATTTTTGCACATAACTTGGTATATGTAATCGTCTATGAAAGATAAACAACATATCAAACGATTTTATTATTTCGCAAACTCGGAAGAGGAGGGGCGGAGGGGGTTGGGGTGGAGAGGGGGAGGGTGGGGTGCTATACAAATACGAGACTATGCTTGAATTTGATAAACAATTGGATATTCCTTATTTCTTTTACGTTTTTGTTCTATAAACAAACAACCCCACACTCATAAACAAAACCACAACCATACCCGGCTTAAAGCTACAGAGTCTCTATATCAATCGATTTCTTCTTTGTAGGCGTGTCCTTATTTGTAACTTCATGTTCACCAGCTCATGTCGAAATCGGGTATTTAAGCGACCATATATAACGCAGGACATCATTTATTGTATAGACATCAACCAGTGCACATCGTACCTGTACGCAGGTGACATTATGAATTACAATTTACATAAGAAAAAAAACCTCTTTCGGGACTCGAACACACTACCTTTTGATTTCATGTCAGGTGCTCTATCCGCTGAGCTATAACGCTTCTTGAGATGCTATACAAACTACCATTTATTATGAGGCAAAATAACTTAACATATTTGAACGCAACTTAAGATGAATCCAGAAATATATAGTGCATCTTGTCGGACATGTAAATTAACACTGCTTGGTGTAATACTATATGTTATCAATATGAAACTAATATTCCGCCTCAAAACAACCATATCTCGACTTGTTATTTAACGTTTCAAGCCTTGATGTGCTAGTTATTAAGTAATGCCTATTTAGTGTTAATAATGATAGAACATACCAATAAATAACATTGGTCTAGTGGTTAAATGTACGGCCATCAAAACTTAAAAGCGCAACGGCAGTGGTTCAAATCCCGTTCCGGGCAATTAATGTTTTTCACATCTATTCCGAAGCTGTATATTTATCGATATTACCTGCACGAAGGCTAAATAAAAATGTGATATTTTACGCATCGATTTCTGCCTTATAAACCGACTACTGGGGTGTTCGTCGATTTGAAACTACTTCACACGTGACTCATTCATATTCATGAGTCATTACCAGTTAAAATAGAGACTCTGTAGCTTTAAGCGAACATGACATCGTCCAAATAGATGTTAATGTCTCTTCCAAACTAAAACCTCACAAATATCCTTAAAAGGGCTGACTGGGATGGGATGAATAATATTTGATTATCATCAGGATATGTTAAAATCCTGTGCGTCCAGTAGAAAATTTGAAAGTGCGTCCAGTAGCAAATTTGAAATGGTAACGCACCGTACAACCTAATAATTTTTAATCAAAGTTTTGGATATTTATTGCATAGTTTACAATAAATTAGTTAATTTGATAATTTAGATATCATCACAAACTAAATGATACACATTTTTTTGCTTCGATCCGTGAAAAAACACGCCAGTCATGGTTCAAACAGGTGGACTCCTCGCTTCGATTGCAGATCGACAACAATTGACTTGCTTCAGCGATGATTTTTCAAAAAGTAGTAAATCATTTGTTACATGCTATGCAGCCGAGTGTAACGGAATCATTTTCCTAACTGTCAGCATAAATATCTATGTATATCACGCCGAATTAAGTTAGTAACGAGTAAAAATGTAAGGCACTTACTTTTCGAATGTTGACGTGTCCGCCATCTTGGAAATAACAAAATCGACCAGCCGTAAAGTAGCCGTACAGGTTACACTACAGTGAAAAGTGCTATGTCTTATTTCGAGAGACTTCGCTTCGCGTTAATTATTGATTATTTATCCCGTATGCGTAATTCCTTTAAAACAGCATACGAAACAAGTTAAAATTAGAACTAATATAATCCTGTATATTGAAACTTCCAGATTAAAATGTTTACACATCTATCTAAACAGTGTTACCATTGAATACTAACTACAACCTTGACAACTATGCAAATTAATTAACACACGCATGACCTTGATTACGACATAAACCATTGAGCAATACACATTTTTATCAAGTGTGTGTCTAATATCCAAGTGTAGCAAGACTAGATAAAAGTGTAAACATAGTAAGCTGGACGTTTCATGTACCGTTTTTAGGATTACGTAAATTTTAATGTTTATATGCTTTTAAATGCCATTTAAATTTGATTAAACTAAAGTGATATAGTAACTGTGTTCCGTTAGGGCTATCGTACCATCGTGTATCGACTTGTTAGTAAGATGGCGATGGTAAGATGGTTTACCGCGTTATCGCCATCGTACCATCTACATCGTACCATCGACTTGTAAACGAGATGGTACGATCGGACCATCGTATCGTCACCGTACCATCGTACCATCGACATCGTATCATTGTACCATCGCGTTTACAAACAGCTACGTGATGGTAGATGACCCTTACGGAGCACAACATCTGGTAGTGTTCAGTTATAGACGACAATGGCGCGGAGTAAAGGTGGAAAGTGTGGTCCTGTGGTAAAGCGTCAGAATCCCAATCGAGAGGTCATGGGTTTTATCGTCGCCGTGACCTTGTTATTTGTCATCTGGGAAGGTACTTGTTTCACATTGCTTAGTACTTGTTCTACACAACATGCCATTTATATAAATGCCTAGAAATTATTTCCCTATAGATGCAAAATAATCACTTAATAAATGTAAGCTAATAGCGTCAATGTATATTGTTTATCGAAACATTTAAACCCTGAAGATGTTACACATTATGTTGTTGTTGTTTTTGTTTGATTGCGTCCTGATTTCCGTGTAGAGCGATTCTATGCAAATTAATCTTTTATGGACTTTATCAGATAACAAATACGTTCTTGGCACGATGTGAATAGACTGTCACAGTTAATAGAGCACTTGCTGTTAGCTAGTGTACTTGGTGTCATACTCGAGAACACGTTGCTCTCTAAGGACACTTTATATGGGAAATATGACGTATGGTGAGAAATAAATTGAAAATCGAGTAATGGTTTTTAGATTATGTACGACCGTAATGACTATTTTCACCTAATGTGAACACTCCCGAGAGCCACCAGAAGGTATGCGGCAATTTGTTAGGGCTGATCAGTGGTAAAATGATATAGAACGATCAACTCGAATTTTTGACGTGTATATATAGAGTTTAAAATTAACATTGTTGCAGTGATACGGGAAATAATTCCCGAGTTAGAAATATTCTTGCGCACGAATTTCTATATCGCAAGAATATTTCTCACGAGTGAATTATTTTCCGTATCACGACAAAAATGTTAATTAAACTATATAATATATATTCCGTGATGAATTTCTTTCCAATCTTCTTTTGACACAAGTATTCCTTCTTCTGTCACTCCTTTGGCGACAGCGCGGAGTAATATCATGACGTCAATTCGTGACGTAATATCGTGACGTCTATCGTTTAGTTCATAACATTTGGCTACTGTGCTATCTTGCACACTAGGCGAGATAGCACAGTAGAAGAAGGGGTATGCTATAGATTTTCTCAAACTGAGAAATTTCTATAATTCATCACAGAATATATAATATATATATATATACTTACGGTCAATGAAATGCTCCGGTAGAATAGATGGGTGTTAAAATGTATAATAATAAGCGCATATTTCTGAAATTGGAGGGTATTAATTATCACTTGCGAACATCGATTGTCACAAAATAGTGTATAGTGTTCAATTAAAGTCACACGGGTAGAAAACAAATGCCACACAATTTAATACCTGATATATTGTTCCTGTGAAATTTTCACGACCTCCCGTTATTCCAGCAAGACAGCGCCATGCCAAACTCAGCTAGAGTTACACGTGATGTTATCAGGCTAAAATAACGTCGTTATCTTCCTGAAATAACTCGAGGTCGGGATAATATCTTAGGAATACTTTAAGCAATACAATTTACCACCCATACAATCTACTGGTGTGTTTTGTTGTTGCTGTTGTTTCTAATGTTTAACGTCCCTCCACCCATGCCCCGATGGGACGCCCTAAAGGGATGGGCACATTCGAATCTGGCTAGTGATTCTTGTTATTCTGCGTTGTATCTGTCGTGTTGGGTGCTGTTATCTCGGTTGAGTTCTTAGTGTCTTGTCGCTTTTGCTCGGAGTAAATGTCGCTGCGGCGGTGAAGTGTGTGTGCGTGTGGGGTGGGGAGTGGGAGGCTGGACAACACCCGATACGGTGCCTGCTGTTTAAATACCTACTGGGATGGTATTTATAAACTAATATGCTTAAGTTTGACATTATGTCGATTGCCAATCTACCGAACTATCCGGTTCTTGATTGTAAGACTGCAACATTGTGATTACAGGTTCCGGCCTGTCCTAGGCTGTGACGAGATGATTACACACTAGTCGCCTTTTATAAACAGATCAGTAGTTATCCATTGCGTCATAGTGTGTAGTAATGATATCGTTACCACGGATACTGATCAAAATGTGTCATGTCAATGTCAGTTACATGTTCATTACAGAACCATTATGTACCAATATGTCCTCAGATTGTTTAATAATACCTGAACATACCACTTTAGCTCTAGTATAAAAAAGGTACATCAATCAAGTGAAACAGATGTACTAAGAGTGATTTACTAATATGCCTTTTTGGCAATAGGAAACTGTAAACTATATTGACATGTGTCACGGTAAAAACCATTAAATTGAATATGTGTCATATTTAATGTCACTAGTACTAACATAAGTTATATCTTTCTGAGACAATTACTAGTATATTTGTTAGGGTGCACCAAACCTCACACTTACCCTACTGTCATCCCATACCCACTTAGTTTAAACTTACTCAACTTTCGTAAATGTGATAGGAACATGAAGTGCATGCTAAGTGCTCAAGTGTATCTTAATTCTAGTGAAATCATACAATTTGACAACAAAACGATCAAGATTAAGCTCCACTAAATCAATTTCAGAAACAAGTTTCTCCTTGTGAAAAAATCATATGGAATCAGATTATATAGAATAAGAACATACCAATACCAAATGACGTGAACACGACAAACTGCTTAAAACTAGCACATAAACCGCTGCTTTGATGGTTCTGAGCATCACGAAGAATTAGTGGTCGAAGGAAGGAGATTTGTAGAACATTGGTACAACAAATGGCTTCAGTGTGACAGTCGACGACACGTTGGAATGAACTGGATCAGAGCATAGTTTATGGAAAGGCTATTGGTTACTACAAGCACACAATTAAAGTTGCAACTATGTACTTACCAGCTGAATGGTAACTAAGAACTCGCATATCTTTATGCATGATTGATTACAACAAAAACCTCGAGGAAGCCCGTACTTGTTAAATGCCTGCAGGCTTGCATTAACCTGAAATACCTAGGACAAACACTGTGACAAGTAGCGTAGGTAGCGTCGGACAACACGCCGATTAGACAACATGGACATTAATTAATGGATGACAACTACTTCTTTAGATAAGCTATCACATATTTCCAAAGCGCCATTAATTACTGTATCCAGGCGTAAACTTCTAAGTTAATGTCAATAACATTATATTCCCCCTACGAATTTAGATACAATGTCTTAATATATCGTTGTTAATTGTTTTCATTTGAAACTCTTGATTTCTGAATCATATAATATGCCACAAAGGCAAATTGTTTAACTGTTTAAAGCTACACAGTCTCTATACCAATCGATTTCTTCTTTGGAGGCGTGTCTTTATTTGTAAGATCATGTTTACCAGCTCATATCGAAATCGGGTATTTAAGCGAGCAAATATTCCAGATTCTATTGTAACCATCTCTTATGGCTTATAGAGTTTGTTGGTGGAGGGACTATAAACCTTAGAATTACACACACACACACGCATGAAATCATTTACTGTATAGACATCGACTAGTGCACATCGTGTCACAGGTAACAGTATCTTTTACAAAAAAGTTAGCCTCTTTCGGGGCTCGAACAAATGACCTTCTGAATTCAAGTCAGTTGCTCTATCCACTGAACTATAACGCTACTTGAGAAATAGTACAATAACTGCCATTTTTTATGAGGCAAAATAAATTAACATAGCTGAATGCAACTCAAAATGTTGTCCATATATAATCTCGTAGTAGTCCATCTCGTCGCACGTGTAAATTAACACTGCCTTGTGTAATACTGTATGTTATCAATATGAAAATAATACTTCGCCTCAAAACAACCATATCTCGACTTGTTATTTATCGCTTGATGAGCTTGTGTGTGCGCGCTAGTTTATATTACGTAATGCCTATTTAGTGCTAAACAGAACAGAACAGATATTATACATATAGTATCTCGTCATCAAAACATAATATACAAAGTTTAATTAAACACATGATAGGCACACACGCATGCACCCCAACACGCACACACACACTCTCACACACTCTCACACACCTCTCACGCCAACACACGCACATACCATCGTTCACGCAATAACATAAACGAATTAATTGTTGGAACAATGCATAATATGTACACAACTACGTATAATTAAATGTGTTACGTCAGCTGTGGAAAGACATGCCCTAAAGCCAATCTGTGCGTCCGACAATATACAATTCTGTTCACACCACTGACTTAATCTTTTGTTAAGTATGCCTGTAAATACTGACGATAGACAGCTTACAAGTGTTATTCCTCTGTAATGAATTACATCATCGGGGTCGTTTTTCTTGAATAAAGGAACCATAATACCATCAACCCATTGTTCTGGAAATACACAGAGTTCAAAAACAAATATTGAACAAGTCTGTTGGATGTGGCGCTATAATGTCAATCGTCTCAAGAATTATTTATTAAGCATACAGTCTCCCGCAAATGTTTGTTTCGTTTAAGTAATTTAACTACTGACAATACCTCGGATATAGTTATCTCCCTGTCCAACTCGACAAACTCGTCAAAGTTACAATCTGCCTCGTTAAAATCGTGGTTAGCGCAAAAAGCTTCAGCTTCGACATTGTGAACTACTGTTGTTGTATCGCTTGCTACCTCAGAAAAATACTTTTTTTTTCCAAACTAATACTGCCTGTACTAATCTTCTTTTTTCGACAAAACTGTTTCCAAAAATCTTTCGGTTTGGCATTTTTTAGATTTTGAATATCACACGTTTTCTTTAATTTATACTTGCGCCGTTTTTTTCTGATTAATTCTTTATATATTTTCTTCTTAACGTGTAATTCAATCCGATTTTCACTCGATTTACATGCATTAAATATATTTAAAGACACATTATAGTTTCTTTACTTCATGTTAAAAATTCTACAACATACCAAAACATAGCCGTGGTCTAGTGGTTCAACGTATATTCTTCACAAATTAAAAGTGTAAGGTTGTGGTTCAAATCCCGTTTCCGGGCAACTTTATTTTATCACATATTCTGAAGCCGTGTATTTATCGATGTTACCTGTACGGAGGCTAAATATAAATGTGAAATTTTGCGCATCGATTCTGCTTATATACCGACTTTTGGGGTGTTCGTCGATTTGAAACTACTTCACACGTGACTCAGTGACTCATTCATATTCATGAGTTATTACCAGTTAAAATTGGGACTGTGTAGCTTTAAACCAACGAAGTTTAATAATCTCGTTATAGTCAGAATGTTAGTGCCTGACATATGTATTTACCTTTTGTATCAGCCAGGAATGAAGGCAATCTATATAAAATTTGTTATAAAAGACGATACTGTCTCAGAGAGTTAAGCTTGCATCGAAACAATTATAGTTAAGCATGAACACAACATATACTTCGGTCAGTATTGACTGTATGAGTGTTTTTGTCTCACCTGTTAAATTGGTCTAGGGCCATTGGATTAACCATGTCTGTATATTTGTCCAACCAGCAATCGTGAACGCTCGGCCAATCCCGTCATTCTTCGGGATCCCGCCTCGTGTGTATCACGGCGCTTCGGTATGTTCAAAATCTTTACATTCTGTTAGCCGGAAGGCAACGGCACAGCAAATAGCGCACTGTTGCTAAGCTGTTGCTACATACACAATATGGCCGCTTGCCACACGTGTTGATGTATGATTTGCGTTGCATGTTTGTTATTTACAATACAGATGAAGGTTTTATCACTGCTTTCACGTAAAAAAACTATAGATGGAGCAATCGGCTAAATGACATTGCAAAATTTTGAAGATATTCGTCACGCTAGTATGACGTAACCAATATGGAAACCTGCGTATTACATTCGAGTCATGCTGCGAAGCAGTGTACGAGGTGTTGCGAATGCAGCATAACTCTGTTAAATTCCCATATTAGGCGAAATAATAATGACAAATGCGACCTATTGGTTTATCCATTTTGATATTATAGTTGGATTTCAAATAGCATATTTTTAAATCAAACCATAGTAAATTACTTGTAATATCCTAAAGGTCGTTGAAACTATATAGTGTCATATTATATGTGAATACTACATACACTGGTTGTAGTGTTAATGTCTACTTAGGGGGAGCATATGCACACTATCGCCTATCGCTAAGTTGTCCAAACAAAGTATAAGGTGTTTTCAGCATGGACATTTACGTTTCTTCCGTGTTCATGATTAAATGTAAGCAAAGGACATGATTGTGCATGGTTATGCAATATATGTGATATTTACTTTTGATAACAAATCAGTTGGTGGTACTATAAATAATTGCGTGTACACGATAGGTCAAAGCAACTCATGGTTTAAATATTTAAGACACAGTATTAATTTTGGATTTTTCTTATTCCGTTAAATTAAATGTTTCTTTCCCCCGGAATACCTACATAATAACCTAGTTTATTTATGGGATGTGTGATACCAGAATAACAACATAATATCCTAGTTTAATTATGTGCTGTGGGATTCAAAAGAGTACGTCGAATTTCATGTATATAAAATGCCGCCTTGAGTTTTGATTTATAAAAACATTAGGACAAAATTTGAATATAATTTGTCAACGTTATGGGAATTAAAATGCGGTATATGTTTTATATGTACCACGCTAGACCGACTGTCGTCTCAATGGTTATAGTTTAATTTAATTTTTGTTTAAAATAAAGTCTTAAATCTTAAAAATGATTATCTGTCTTTTTGGCTTGCAATTCAATTGTCCGATCTTTTATATTTCTTTGCACCTTCGGGTGTTAGCCTATGTATTGATTTCGGTTTTTCATAGGAAGTAACCGGTTCCCTGCTCAAAACTGAACAGGAAGTAATCGGTTCCCTGCTCAAAACTTGAAGGAAGGGTCCACTTCTGGAGATAGGTGTTGACACGATGGTAGCGATTTATTTAAATTGGGATTCCAAGACCGATCACCTTTTTTTAAATGAAACAATGTTGTTTCATATTGTCAATATGCGTGTTTCATATTTTTGCCAGTAAATCTTTTGAGATTCAATTAAAACATATAACTGTTTCAATATCATTTACCTTCGCTAAACTACGGATTTTTTGGAAGTATTACCCCAAGAAAGGGTCCACTTCTGGAGATATGGTTGAGACGTTTGTATCGATTTATTTAAATTGAGATTCCAAGACCATTCCCTGTTGTTTTTTAATGAAACTATGTAATTTTCATGTTGTCAATATGCGTGTATCATGTTTCTAGCAGTAAATCTTTTGAGATGAAATTCAAACATAGACATGTTTCAATAGCATTTACCTTCGCTAAACTATGGATTCTTCGGAATACTTGCGAAGCTACGTATTAACATGGCGGAATCTTCAACTTCAGCAGGTATTTTAAAAAGGCAAACCGCTTGTTTTAAAAGGAAACTTTATTCTGAGTAGCTCTGAACCACAGCATTATAAATCAATACAAGCTTGGGCAAGTTAGAACATAGCCATCGCTACCCCCTCCACCACTCTCTCCCACACACATTTGTTTTTAGCTCTAATGATCAGAGGTATCCGACGTCCGTCCATCCGTCCGTCCGTAAACTTGTTTTTGTAGCGACTACTCCTCTGAAACTACTAAATGGATTTTCATGAAACTTTACAGAAATGTTGCCCATGAAGTCTAGTTGATCCTAGCAAAAATTCATGTTGATGTGAAATCCAAGATGGCCGCCTGATCTAAAAATAGATTTTTTAAAAACAAGATTTTAGCGACCACTACTTGAAAACTCTAAGTGATATTGATATGGGAGTTTTCTAAAATGATCAGCATGACGACGGATTTTCGTGAAACTTCACAGGAATGTTGCTCTTAATGTATAGTTGATCCTAGCAAAATTTCAGGTCGGCCGGAAATTCAAGATGGCCGCCATGGGTAAAAAAATGATTTTCAAAATACAAGTTTGTAGCGACTACTTCTTGAAAACTGTAAGTGATATTGATATGGGACTTTTTCTAAAATGATCAGTATGACATGATGTTGATCCTTGTCAAAAATTATTTTGATTTATGTTCAACATGGCTGCCAGAGTTATATAATGAAAACTTGTAGGACTACTCCTCTGAAACTACTTGACGGATTTTCATGAAACTTCATAGGAATGCTGATCTAGCTATCAAAAGGCTATCAGTAGAGCTTCAGGGTCATTGACCTCTTGTTAATACTTTATTTTATGAATTTATCTAGGTCAGAGAAAAGGCGTAGACAGAATGACAAAAACTAGCGGACTAGAAAAAACAGAGTTATGGATATTTAATTATTTAAAATGCTAAACTTTTCTTTGTTAACACACTAGCTGCAACATTTTCATCTGATCTACACCAAAATTCCTCAAATAATAATATTAATTAAAGCTCGAATAAGTTCGAAAACATCCATATTGGACACCACTCACCTCTCCATTGTTTTACTTAAGTATTATAGTTTATAAAGTTACCTTGGTCATCAATGAAAGCATGAACACATTCAATAACCACCCAAATGTGTGCATAAACAGCATAATTGTGGCCCTTGAATGAATGAAAAGTGCTGTTTTGCTTCTGACACCACATACTGAACCCTTTCCCCTTCCCCTAACCTCATTATAGACTATTGTTATTTAGAATTACCTTTAGAATTATATTATAGAGCGGTAGTTTTCATAGTATCATAATGAGGCGCATAGTATGATATTTGACTAACACATGCAATCATACCATGGTGGTTGTTTCTCGTTTGAATAACACCAAACATGCAATCATTACAGTGTGGATGTTTCTCATTTGCATAACACCATGCACGCAAATCAAGACCACACACATGGGACATATATCACACCGACGTGTTAAATAAAAACAAAGCAATTCTATGTTTTTTCCAGCTTTTATTTGATAACATCCCCTACTGGAAACATGTGATTCTTATCTCGCGATCTTGATTCATCTATAATGACATATTGGAAGCAGAAACATGCTCTTGGGAATTTCTTGATTTCTTGGTTAATTGGTTAATTGGATATTTTGATTTGTGCACTCGGCAAATAAACAAGTATTCACAATATTGGCACAAGCATATCGTAGTAAGTTTACAACAGAGGCATGTTTCAAGTGTTTGAATACGTTCACTTAGAGGCTAATAAGGAACAAAGAGAAATACGCTGTTATAGTATAGTTCAGATTTTATATTTGCACATAAAGGTATTACTTTACTAGTACTGTGACGAATATTGCACACTATAAGCTCAATGCTATCGACTCAGACGACACCAACGTTCTTTCGTTATTTTAAGATAAAACAAGCAGAGAAATTTACATTACTTTCGTTTGTATGTTCATACAAGTATATACCAACACAGTGTAAACTAAAGTGCCAATCTATGAGAATTCTAAATAATGCAATATAATGTAAATGGCTGCTATTTGTTAATGTATAAACACCCAAACGTTTACCATAACAACCGTTTAAAGGCCTATTATGCTTATTATATGTTGTAATGAAACAGCTGACGAAGTGTTCGGAAACCTCATATTTTAGGGAATTGCGCAATTTTATCAATTAAATAGATATAATTAAACTGTGTAAACAATGCCGATAAATAGTTTCATTACCTCATGTGTAAACTGATATACTATTACAATCTATCCCATAATTGCTGCTGTTAACATACAAGGCTAACTAGTTGCTTTATGGCACGGGCATTGTGTACGTAACTACAGTCTCAACAGGTTTCAGCACTTTGTACCGCGGTTAAATGATATATATATATATATATATTAGTTGTTTCAATTAACGCCAGGGGACATCGGATTATGTAATGGCATTTAAATGTACTGCTATACAATAATACTCGAAACGGAATCTGTATCATCTCAATTAATGTTGGAAAAAACAAAACCTTAAGTATACGTATAGTCCTGGTAAAATCCGACTTTGCATATTACTGTTTATCGTCATCTACAAACCATTAAAATGCAGATGCAAGAATATTATTACTCTCTTAAGGTAAAATATATGTTGAACAAACGAATCATTTGCAGTTTTTATTTGGGGAAAACAATTAAATATTAGTGATCACGCATGTTTTACAGGTTTCTGGAGCAGATATTTTCACGAACGATTCTACAAATACAAATAAAATGAATAATACACCTGACAAACTTAAAAATAGTAAAACCTCGAGTAATTACTACTGTTGCATCTTTAGATATGCAAAAACAAAACATACGGAATTAGATCCGCCATTGGTTTGCTTCATATCGTAGCTAAACGTATTTGTTTTAAGCAAATAATTACTTTAAAATATGGGAGTATTGTCAGACAAGAGATTCATTATTTGCAATAATTAGATAATTAATACATTTCTGAGAATATAATTCAGTGGGAATACAGTAAACTGGTGCTTCGCACACATGTGGAAAACTAGCTCCATGCAACAAAACAACCAAACAGTTGTTACACTAAAGAGTCACATGCGCATTAAAACCTGTTTTTTTGGTAATACTAATAAGATTGAGTATCTTACAAACATCTCTTAATGTTCATAACATTTTTTTCCGAAATAACGATTCGGTTCAGTGTATAATACCGAAACGAAAAATGAATACCGCTTGCACGATATGCAAATTGGCACCCTATATATTTCTTCACAGTATTACATGTTTGCAAATCATATCTAATACTTTCTCGAATTGTTTAAAAAAGACGTTATTGCCACAGTGCTTTCTTCAGTAAACTAGGTCAATATTTTATTAAACATAATTATGTAGTAACGACGCTAAAGCTAAACCAACCTGATATAAAAACAAAATCCTGACAGAATGAAGCTTAAATTTGACATCCGCACGTCATTTTCGTATTACATAGGTTTAAACATATTTTATTCAGCTTTCTTTACAATTTCTATATTTAAATACATACAAAGTTAATAGGATTGGAAGGAAAGAAATATTCTTATAGCGTTCCTCTCCTTGGTATTTAAGAAATGCTAAAGATGTTGGCGGTAAACACATATTAACATGGAGATGACAGTTTGTTTAATGTATACAAGTACACGTATTATTTGAATAGAAAGATAAATATCGATTGGAATAAAGGTAGAACAAATGCTGTAAGGAGACCATCATGGAACTCTTGGTGACTAGGTGGAGGAGGGACGAGACGCTATACTAGTTCTCAAAATATTCACAACTGGCACGTAACTACTCAGATTAGGAAGTATATAAGAAATTTGATAGCAAATTAAAAGCGTTTACTTGACAGTAAGTATACATGCACAGCTTCGACTATTGCCACGTTTGTTCGGTAATAGACCGATGGTTAAGTGAAACTGTGCATAACGGCACAAGAGCACATCTGGACTCTCTTGGTATATTGGACAGTTAAAGAAAACATGTGCGTATTTTCAATTCCCCCACATCGACAGAGAAGGGAATCAACACTATTCTTTAAGAATAAATCCTGGTTAAGGGAACTCCAATTCGTTCGTAGACGAGAATGAAGTAGCTGAGATTGTCTACTGCCATGGTAATAACATTTAGGTGGATGCTTAATGTCACAATGTCACGTTGCAGATAATTGGTGGGGGTGGGGGGGGGGGGGGGGGAATAATCATTTTGTGAAGAAGTGTGAGCTTATGTTTAGCTCGAGTCGAGACTTTCTTAGCAAGATTCTTGATTTAGCTTGTGGATGGATACTAGTTGAGTGATGCCTGTAGCAATTCTAGCTGCCTCATTTTGTATTTTATCAAGTTCTAGTTTTTCATTTTTGTACAGTTATCCCAGATGACATCAGCATACACCAAGATGGGTCTTGTGCAGATAATTTCTAGTGATTTTCTATCAAGTTGAAACTTTAGCCTTCTCATTATGTGTATTCGTGACCATGCTTTATTTGTAACGTAATTGATATATGAGTGCCAGCCGCAGTCGTTGGAAAGATAAACACCTAAGTGTTTGTGTGAGGAAACAGTTTTTATTTCGTTTTTATCCATAACTAAGGGTTGAAAGATAAACGGGTTGAAAATAAATAAGGGTACCGTCTTTGCACCACGGTGTGAGAGTCAAAAATGCCGCATGTGTTTAAACCAGGTTCGAGTTTGCACTCAGCCTTACCCAAACCAGCCTGCAATATAATAGTAGCTAAACGTTCACCACACTTGTTATAATAGTGTTATAATAGTGAAATATATTTTATTTTTAGCGCCCTAAACAGCAGACAGAAACGCAGACAATGGTATGTTGATTGTCACTCAACGGCTAGGTCAAAATCAATATAAGGTAGGTAACAAAATTAATGT
Organism: Cyrtodaria siliqua; assembly: GCA_037043455.1. Classification (NCBI taxonomy): domain Eukaryota; kingdom Metazoa; phylum Mollusca; class Bivalvia; order Adapedonta; family Hiatellidae; genus Cyrtodaria; species Cyrtodaria siliqua. The sequence continues at coordinate 222,907 of JAWPHD010002526.1, read as the reverse complement.
TATTTACAACAAAGGAAATCAATCAAAACTAAAATAAAACATTGTTTAAAACTCTGTTTCATTAATAATAACAGATACTTAAAACAGGTTTCGTAATCATATAGAATAATATTGTCTGTGTATGCAAATTACTAATGTATGTACATGTATACATACATTTCTCTGTTTCATTAATAATAACAGATACTTAAAACTGGTTTCATAATCATAAGGAATAATATTGTCTGTGAATGCAAATTACTAATGTATGTACATGTATAATCTGTTTGGTTTAATAGCTATATATGTTAGGTTTTCGGTGTTTAGAGCTAGTGACATTGATAACTCTACAATACAAATGGTATAAATGAATACATTAATCTGTGCATGGTCTAACTTCTCTAGCTCATATCCATACAAAAAGTGTCAATTATCCAGTCTATAATCGTGCAATATACGTATAAACGTTTATATTATTAGTTATTGGGTTTGTTACTGACCCCCTACAGAAATATATGGGGTCAGTAAGATTTATAGGGGGTAAGGCGATATACATCTGACTGACCTCACATATTTCTTTAGGGGGTCACTGATTTATTGCATCGAGCACCTTTTTTAAGGCAAACGCCGATATTTAACCCATTTTAATGGAGCGTCAACGTCATTAAGACGTTCGAGCAATTCGACTTCATGAAGTTGACGTCACGACCGATACAGTTTAAAAAACATTATTAAATTTACTTATTATGTTTGTTACTAACGCCTTAAAGAACTATTTGCAAAATATTTAAATTTTGAATCGGAATTGTTGTCCATATTATTTTAGTGACCCTCTATGAAATCTACTGACACACTATAGAATAATAGAGGGTCATCATGTGACCGCTCTAATCAAATGGAATTCCTATGATTTTGTGCGAGTTGCAATAAAAAACAAGAGTGCTATTATTATCGACTCATGTTATTAGTTAAAGACAAAACATTTTTTATTTTTCATATTTAAAATGGCATCGATCGATATTGGTTGCCGCTAGTCATTTGAAATGACAGCAAACACTGCGTCAAAATCCCAATGTTGCTCATAATAACTCGGTGATGATGTTTTAGTCCCATAACACCTTATCTAAAGTGTTTTCCGTAATTTGAATTGCTAGTGTTGTCAACTTTGAATGTACAAGAGCTGCCATTCATTGCCGCCAGGACATATGCGTTGTATTGTCTTCTGTGATTATTGCAATGAATAAATTGAATTGTGTATAACTCCTAAAACCTCTAAGGGACTAAGATTGTCTCGTATCTGTATTAATGCTATTCCTCGTCATACATATGTTAAATCATACGGTTATATAACGTGTTGTTTGTATATAAATGGATGGTAGGTCCACGAACAATCCAGTTAAGATCCAGAAATTCGAATTATTAGTATAACTTAACTGCAACCTTGGATGATTCACGAATTCTGTCCAACTAGTTTTTCCTCCTGTTGAATTTGCCTGGACAAGTCATGAAACATTCCTATAATGTACTTTTCCTTTATTTGGACGGTCTTTCGTCTGAATAAGTATATACATGGAAACAGAGCCGTTTAGACAATAATACATGCCACTTTCAAATCTGAACTGGTTACAGTGCGTGTTAAGATGCATGAGAGAATTCCCAATAGCATTTGTTTTGTATTCAGGCCTTATCACGACTTCAAATCTAACGATAACATTACACATATGTGGGCGACTAAAACTTCATAATCGGTAACACATCCCAAGGAAAGGGACAATATATATTAACACAAGTTTCAATTGGACAATCTGTTATATTCGATGATTATTTAATAGCAATCGAGAATGTTTACAATAATACAAATGCCAAGAAATTATTCCCCAATCGAGAAAGTAAAATAAAGATGAATAAAGAAATATAAGCTAATAACCTCAACGTATTGTTTATCGACACATTCAAACCGTGTAGATAATTAACAATTATGTTATTTGAATTATCTCCCGATTTCCTAGTAAAGTGATCCTATGTAAATAGATTATTTTATAGCCTTTTTCAGAAAACAAATACGTTCACGGCACGATATGAAAGCAATGCATATCTAGACTGTCACAGGTTACCTAGAGTACTTGACGTTAGCTAGTGTACTTGGTGTCATTCTCGAGAAAACGTTGTTCTCTATGGACATTTTATATGGAAAATATAAAGTATGCTGAGAAATAAATTGAAAATCGAGTGACTGTGTTGAGATCTGTCTACCAAATGTGAACTCTCCCGATAGCCACCAGAGGGCATGTGGCAATGTGTTAGGGCTGATCACCGATACAATGATATGAACGTCAACTTGAATTGTTCGACATGAATATAGATGTTTATTATATTGTCTAATTATATTCGCGCAATCTACCGAGCAATCCGGTTGTGGTTTGTAAGACTTTTACATTGTGATTACCGGATCCAGCTTGTCCTAGGCTGTGACGAGATGATTACACAATAGTCAAAACCCTAGTTATCCATTGCGTAACAGTGTGTAGTAATGATATCGTTTCCAAGGATACGGATCAAAATGTGCCATGCCAATGACATGTCAATGGCAGTAACGTGTTCATTACAGTACCATTATATACCAATATATACTCAGATTAGTTAATGATACATGATACATATCACTTTAGCTCTAGTGTAAAATAAGGAACATTAATCAAGTAAATCGGATGTACTGAGAGGATCCCTCTTTGGCAATAAGGACAGCGTAAACTATATTGAAACGTGCCAAGATAAAAAGCATTAATACATACGGAAAAAATGATCCGTTGGAAGCAACAAACACAACCAAGGGAGAAAAGTAACAGACTCGTTGTTGTTGAGTGTGTTCACGGGGGGTAATTATAAGATGCAACACCTCTCACGCCTCCTATCACCGGCTTAATTGATATTCTACTTTAAAGATGCAATACGTCTCCCCACTCTTAGCAATTTTATAGTATTATCAATCAACAAATTTAACTCTTAAACGTCATTTGAACATTTCTTGATAGTCCCGGAGAGAAATATATATTTAAAACGGCTACTAAGTTGTATGTAAAAACAAGTATTATTTGCATTACGTAGATTTGTGTACCACTGCAAGACTGCACGGGGATATATTTGAATTGTATAGCTGCACAGCTATTGCCAGGTAATTGATAAACACAATTTACCTGTGGATTAATTTACCTGTTCAAGTTGTCTACGTCATCAAATAAAATATTATTCTCGCTTTTCACAGATATTGCAATGTGTGAATTTGTATATATATAATGTTGTGTATTGATTTCAATATAATTAAACATAAACATGTTCATGAAACAAAACATGATCGGTTTTATTGAGTCTGTTCAGGAGAGGTAATTATAAGATGCAATACTTCTCACGCCTCCTGGCACCGGCTTAAGCGATAATCTACTTTAAAGCAACAACGAATGGGCTTGATGATCCCAAAGGACCAGTAAAATATAAGAATTCTGATTTGTAGTCGGGGTGACTTTTGACGGCCGCCACACAGCACTAGTCTAAGCAAACGCTAGTGTGAATGTCAATAAATACTGGAAAGATGATCCCTTGGAATCAACAGGAACAAACAAGAGAGGACAGTAGCTGACTCGGTTTTATTGAGTCATGATAGGTAATTATAAGATACAACACGTCTTCCACTCTTAGCACCGGATTAAGCAATATTTTACTTTAGAGCAACAAAGAATGGGCTTGATGATCCCAGAGGACCAGTAAGTAATGAACTACTGATTTCTATTCGGGGCGACTTTTTACTTAAGGCCGAGCATAAGTCATAAACAACCACAAACGAAGGAATGCAGACACATTCTTGTCGCTTTGTTTTAACCCATTCTAGAGTGCACCAGACCTCACTACTACCTATTGTAAACACATACGAAACACATTCGGCACCATGTTATCCGATAATAAGCTATGCAGCATTAATAGACATAATTAAGTATTACACACATATATATATATATATATCATATAGTGCCACTTATATGAATCCAGACAACTAGCCTGGCTAGGTTTGGTTATAATATATACAGTTATGTCGGGATTTAAGAAACTAAACTTTTTTTAGAAACAATCATCTAACTAAACTGTCAAATGGTAAAACTACATTATATATAGACACGTAATTCCAAACTTACTCCAAACGTTCGTGGTCATGTGAATCTTAATTCTGGTGAAACAATTCTTTTTTGACAACAACACGGGCATGATTAAGCTTCATTAAATCAATTTCAGAAACAAGTTTCTCCTTGTGAAAAGTTCCTATGGAATCAGATTGTATAGAATAACAACATAGCAATACCAAATGACGTGAACACGACAAACTGCTTAAAACTATCACATAAACTGTTCAGGCTTTGTTCGTTCTGAGATTCACAGAGAAGTAGGGATCACAAGGAAGGAGACTTATAAATCATTGGTACAGCAAATGGCTTCATTTCTCTTTTCATACTTGTTCAGTATGACATTGAATGACACGTTGGGATGAACTGGATGAGAGCATAGTTTATGCAAAGGCGATTGGTTACTGCAAGTACACAATTAAAGTTGCAACTATGTATATACCAACTGAATGGCAACCAAAAACTCGCATATCTTGATACAATATTGATTACAACTAAAATCTCGAGGGAGCCCGTACTTGTTAAATGCCTGCAAGCTTGCATTAACCTTAAATACCTAGGACAAACACTGTGACAAGTAGTGAAGGTAGAGTCTGACAATTCGCCTAATAGACAGCATGAACGTTAATTAATTGATGACAACTTTTTCGTTAGATAAGCTATCACATATTTCTAAAGCGCCATCAATTACTGTATACAGACGTACACTTTTTTAAAATTGATGTCAATAAAATTATATTTCCACCAAGAATTTAGATACATTGTCTTAAAATATCGATGTTAATTGTTTTCATTTTAATGTCTCAATATATTGATGGTATTTTTTCATTTTAATGTCTTAATATATCGATGGTAATTGTTTTCATTTTAAAATCTGGATCTCTGAATCATACATCAAAAACGCAACTCCGTAACTGTTTCAATCAACAATAATAGTCTCGTTATAGTCAGAACGATAGTGGATGACATATTGATTTACCTTTTATTAGCCAGGAATAAAGGCAATATATAAACAATTGTTTATATAACACGATACTGTCTCAGACAGTTAAGCTTACATAAATCCGAAACAATTATATACTGACGGGAGAAAGTTTAGCAAGTTTTTGTTGCACTCTGGAAAGTTGTACAATCAAGAAACTATTACCACAGACACAATATTTTATTGAACACACATCAATAACAGTCGAACATCTTAATGACGTAACGAATAAATGAACGTAGGGGTCGAAGCCATAAAGTCCAAAAATGTCAGTATACAAGAGTATATATTGTATACAGTATTATTTTATCTAAAAAACTTGCTAAACTTTTGTCCCTCAGTATAGTTAAGCTTGTACACAAATAGACCTCGGTCAGTATTCACTGTATGAGTGTAATTCCTCTCACCTGTTTTTATGCTCTTCTTATCTTTGTCATTTAAATTGGTCTGGGGCCCTTGGTTTAACCAATTTAGTATATTGTCTTAACCAATTTAGTATATTGTCCAACCAGCTTAGTCATCAGCATAACTCTGTTAAATTCCCATAGTCGACGAAATAATAATGACACATTCGGCCACTTGCTTTAACTGTTTTGTTATTATAACTGGCATATCAAATATAAGTTCTCTTTAGTTTCAGTCTCATTATCATGATTTTGAAGTAATTTATACAGAACGATTACTTATATCATATTTGTATATCAAACCAATGTCGATTGTAAATTACTTGTAATATCCTAAAGGTCGTTGAAACTATATATTGTCATATGACGTATATTTGAATATTACACACACCGGTTGTACGGTAAAGTCAAATTAAGGGGAGCATATGCACATCATCGCCATTGAACATGGTAGAAGGTGTTTTCAGCATGGACGTTTACGTTTCTTCCGTGTTCATGATTAAATGTAAGAGAAGGAATTGTTCAGAATTATGAAATAAATGTCTATTTTGTGTTGATAACAAATCAATTGGTGATAATATAACACCAGTGCATGTATGTATGTACACGATAGGCTAAACTGAGAAAACACGCTCCTATAGCACCCATACGCAATGACACCGTAGATCCGCAATGTACCACAAAAAGCAAATTAACTATACAATGAAAATTACAATACACAACAGAAAGAGTGGTGAATATAGGGTTAATGACTTGGAACGGTCAGTGGGCAATGCGGCCCACCGGTTAGGTTAAATCGGTTTTCAGTGTACACAAACTTGCTATTATTCTGTCTTCAGCGTTCAGATTGACAAGACAGTATAAATCAAAGTACATCCCATCAAAAGGAAATCTCTAACAATAAAGTCCAAATTCAGAGAAATTATGAAACGATACACGTATGTTTTTGTAAATATATATATAAAAAAAACGTAACTAAAAATACCTCAGGATGTATCAAGAATTATATTGAACATCCACATCAGTTGCAGCCCACGAGAAAACCAATCTAGGGTAAGACCAGAAAACCTGAGGGACAAATGTTCAAACACCAACATCCCCTTGCAGGGGCCAGTCGGTGCAATCATGGAGTCTCACGAGGTTGTCCGGTCATCGCATAATAGAAAAGTGAAGGGTAGTGGCTGACTGTAGAGGGGTCAATCACCAAACATGAAGTGCGCTGTAATACTAAAGGGTCCTATCCTTTTCTGACGATTTTTCTGATTAATTTTGTAATGTGGTAAGGAAATCCTCAGACCCCTTTAATTTCCTAAGTTTATAGATCACATCTCCATAGAATATTCCTAGTCGCAGAAAAGAAACTCATCCTTTAAATAGTAACCATTAAATAGTAACCATAAGTAACATACAGTATTAATTTTGGATTGATCTTATTCCGTTTATGTTTTCGTTTATTCCCCAACACTGAGCTTGTTGATGGTCACATACATGCAGATATCTGCATACTCATATGAGCAATACTCAAGATAAACTCAAATTTAATATTCACCAAACCCAACCCAACTGTCCAAACATTGGTAGTACCCACACCACAAAAGCAGGACCATGGTTGTATCATCCGTGTTTATACAGGTATAAGGATGCGTACGCTCATTGGTGTGATATATCCTTACCGGAACAAATATGTCATATTGATTTAACATCAATGGAGTTGTCTGAAGTGGATGGGTTGATGGACTACACTTTCTTTTTTATTTAGTGAATGCAATGTATTCTGAAGAAGCTAAGGTAAGATAAGTTTTGCATGTTCAAACGGTAACTCATTTAGTGCAGTGCGAATCTGCACTGAGCTTTCATAAAACAGACGTGTCAAACTATCAAACACAACGTTTTGAGTTGTTAGATATCTGTTAGGAGATTGAACATGTGAATGTGGAATGATCGAAAACAGTTATAAAGTTCAACAGAAAGTAAGTGGATTTTTTATAGAACAGATGTTTTGCTACAACTCCGTCATTTAGAAAAGTCCAAGGTGTACCGTAAGTTGGGTCTTACCTGGCAATTTAAATGCATTTTTAGATTGCATTGCATGTCTTTCACTTTCAAGAATATTGCAGATTGGGTCAAACTATTTGCATAATACATTTGCGATGTATTAGCTGCATGCCACTAGCGTTGCTGAAAATAGAGCATGTCATTCGCATCCTTTATTTTTCCACATTATAATTGCATTGAACATGTTGAAGGGACATTGAATACATTAATTGATATCTGTTTAGTATCAACGGAGCTTTATTACGTGCCAATTTCTACGCATTTTGTTTTTTTATGCACATCTGTTTATCGCCTTTTTATTATAACCGGAAAAACAACAGAATAACCTCGATTAATTATGTGATGTGTGATCCAAACAGTACGTCAAATGCCATGTCTATAAAATGCCTTGTTGCATTTTGATTTACACATATCTGAGGACAAAATAAACACAACTTGAATATAGTTTGTTCACGTTATATGAGTAAGCATTCCGTATGCATGTACCACGCTTGAAAATCACCATTACAGATTATAAAACTATGTCAAATTACTTGTGGTAGTTTTCATAGTATTTTAATGATCTACGTACTAATATGATATTGGACAACCTGCATGAGATCATTACAGTGTGGATGTTTCTCATTTGCATAACACCATGCACGCAAATCAAGACCACACACATGGGACATATATCGAACCGAGGTGTTAAATAAAAAAAAAGCAATTGTATGTTTTCTCCAGTTTTTATTAGATAGCATCCCCTACTGGAAACATCTGATTCTTATCTCGCGATCTTGTTGCATCTATAATTACATATTGGAAGCAGAAACATGCTCTTCGGAATGTATTGGTTAATTAAAGATAATGCTGATATTTTGATATGTGCACTCGGCAAAATAAACAAGTAATCATAATATTGGCACAAGCATATCATACTAAGTGTTACAACATAGGCAGGTTTCAAGTGTTGAATTAGTACACTTAGAGGGTAATACGGCACAAAGAGAAACACGCAGTTATTTTCTATTTACTAGTACTTTGACGAAGACGAAGGCACACATGGTGCATAACATATGTTCCATGCTAAAGAATCAGACGACACCATGTTCTTTTGTTATTTTAAGATAAAAAATCGGAGAAAATTTCTTTGCTTTTCTTTGTATGTTCATCAAAGTATTCCAGTTATGTTAAGTATATGCACGTACACACATAACATACATAACATGCATAACATTCATTAAGTTGTATGTGATACATAAGACAAAACATGCACTTTATAACTTCATTTATTATACACAGATATTAGAAGAATGCAATATTAGTGCATGCGTTATACGTAAACACGGGATGTGAGCTATCGAACACAAGTGAAACAAAATATATCAACACATTGTAAATTAAAGTGCCAACCTATGAGAATTCAAAATAATGCAAGATAACATGGATAGTGAGGATGGTTGATATTTGATAATGTATATTTATCATAACTACCAGTTGAAGGCATATTATGCTTATTACATAAGTAATGAAATAGCTGACGAAGTGTTCGGAAGCCTCAGAAGTTAAGAAATTACTCAGTTGAATCAACAGAATAGGTATAATTAAATTGTGTAAACTATTCCAATACATAGTTTTAATGCCTCATGTGCTAACTGATGTACCAGTTATCTCTATCACGTGATTGCTGCTTTTAGCATACAGGGCTGACTAGTTTTTTTATGGCACAGGCATAGTTGTTTTAATTAAAGCCTGGGGACATCGGATTATGTAATGGCACTTAAAGGTACTGTTATTCACTAATATTCACTAATATTCAACACAGAGTATGTATCATCTCAATTAATGTTTCGTAGCAAAATAGTTTGTTTAAAGCAAATATATACTTTAAAGCATGGGGGTATTGTCAGACGAGAGATTCATTATTTGCAATAATTAGGAAATACATTTCTGAGAATATAATTGAGCGCGAGAGTACTTCGCACACAAGTCTAAAGTAAGTTTCATGCAGCATAACAACCAAACTGTTGCTACACTAAAGTTTCAGCATAAACATTCGCATTAAAACCTATTTTTGGTAATTCAAAGACGATTGAGTATCTCACAAAGATCTTTTAATGTTCATACTAACGTCTCCCAAATGACGATACGGTTAAACGTATAATACCGATACGATTAGGGAATACTACCGGAAGCCTATAGGTACCTTTTGAAATATGAGCTGTGACTTACGACTTATGACTTATGACTTATGATGTATGACTAACGACGTCTGTTTTATAAAAGGGTAAGCGGAAAAATCTTAAATGGCGAACTCTGTGATGTTCGATGTAGATGCCGAACTTGTTTTCATAATTGTCTCCTAATACCAGCGAGTTATATTAGCAAGTGTTGTATAAACGTGCCAGTAGAATCCAGCTTTTAATTGCTTTTATAATGGAATTTGGCTTGTCATATCCAGAAATTGGGTTCTTGTTGTTTTTCGTTCACGGCAATAAACTTTGCATAGGCATCTTCAGACAAATCTACGAGCTAACAACTTCATGCAGAGAGTGCAGGTTACAGCGAAAACTGTTGTCATTGATCGGATAGCAAGAGAAATTAAAAAGAGTGGTTAGTGCATACGGTATCGAGTCATGTGGAAACGACTGAATATATTACGGAACAGAGTTTTACAAATTATGAGTGACCTAGACCCTGCCGGATAGCACATCGCTTACTCAGACGAACAACTAAAACTAGTGTATCCTACACCACATTTAACTGCAATAAAATTTCATATAAAAGTTGAGTTTAAGTGAAATTTAAACATACATCAGTGTTTCCTAAACCACATCTAACCGCAATACAATAAATTAAATTTCATTTAAAGTAGAGTTTAAATGAAATTTAAGCAGACACCAGTGTTACCTACAACACATTTAACCTCAACAAAATTTCATTAAATTTCATGTAATAGTGGAATTTAAATCAAACTTAAACTATAACAAAATGTAGATATTTTGTGAAAAATTAATGCCATTTAAAGGTAGATTAAATCTGACATTTAAGGGGGAATTACACTTGCTGATTCATTATACTAGGAATTTAAGTTTAGTTTAAATGAGATTTAAGTTGTGATGAAACCCCTTATTTCATGCAGTGATCGATCCTGTTCGATGTGGATTTCACTGATATATAGCTTTTGAGGAATTTGAAGGTGGCCTTGGCTCAGAAGTTTGGAACCTAAGGTCTTGGGTTCAAACCCCGGTAGCGAATGTGATTAGGAATTATCCAGCTATCTACTGACCAATAGAAGACTATAGTTTTCTTTAATTTCACTTAGCTATTTCTTTTTATAGCAACCTGCATTTTGTCATATGTGTTGCTAAAGGTTGAACACAACCATTCTACTAAAAACATTTTTATACATTGGCTTACTTGTGGTATAATAATAATGACTTGTGACTAATGACTTGTGACTAATGACGTGTGACTTGTGACTGGTGACTAATGACTTGTGACTAACGACTTGTGACTAACGACTTGTTACTAATGACCAGTGACTTGTGATTTGTGACTAATGACGTGTGACTAATGACTTGTGACTAATGGATTGTTACTTGTGACTAATAAACAGTGACTTGCGACTAATAACTAATGCCGTGTGTCTAATGACTTGTGACTAATGACTAATGACGTGTGACTAATGACTTGTGACTATTGACTTGTGACTAATGAATCGTGACTCATGACTTGTCGCATTTGTATTCTTGGGTAAACTTATGCTAAAATTACAACGTTAAAACAACTATAAACTAAGACATGTACAACGGTTATAATCCTAATCCTTACTACAACGGTTATAATCCTAATCCTTACTACAACGGTTATAATCCTAATCCTTACTACAACGGTTATAATCCTAATCCTTACTATTCTCATCCTATCTCAGTCGGACTTAAACTCCTATTTTTTAATTTCTACCAGCCATCTGTTCCTTATCTTTACATTATGTCCTTTTGTGAACGCAACAGCTCTGTCCATTCATGTTCTTTCATGTCTTGGAATTGTTCTACATGTTTAACATACCCACTAGATTACCAGATTTGTCAACTTTACATCCATGTCATTTGGGAAGAAAACTGTTGAAGAACTCAAGACTACAGTCTGGGCCTTTTTTATAGCATGGGGGACGATCCGAATTCCCCCGACTCTGCGCAATGAGACTTGTCGGAAAGTATCTATGGTGAAGCACTCTGGCCATCCACATTGTAATTTGTTCTGTGTGTCTTTTAATTCTTTTCTCACTTTTAGCAATCTGCAATTTGGAACAAAACATATTCATGAAACAAATTATCAAATATTGTTTTTATATTAACACATTTATCATTGGCTTATAAGAACAATCTAGGAATATTCTTCTAACATGGTCATAGCATGGATAATAGAAACGGCCATTTCTCCTCACCACTGACTATTTGATAAATATTTTAAAAAACTCCAATCATTACTATTTACAAACAACTATTTCTTTTCATTGGCAAGTTATCAGCAGAATCACCAATCGCTACAATCCGTAGACCTGACGGAATTGGTCAATTGCTTGTTGTTTCATTGTTCAACGCTTCGTTCTTTGTATGCATCCAACATTTTACTGATTTTAATTTGTTTCATTTTCATTTGAATGATCTTTGAAAACCGCGAGCTTTCTTCATTTTCTATTAAAAACATCCGTCAATCAATAGAATAATGAAATACTTGCCTTGTTCTTTGCCCTTTCAGAATATGTAGACTCTTGATTCCTCCGTCTTGAATAAATTTCCCGCATTTCTCTTCTTCTCAAAAAAATGCTTCATAAGTCAAAAGTCATAAGTCGTAAGTCAAATGTCATAGCTCAGTACTGCTTTATTGGTTAGACTAGGTCAATCTTTTATTAAACATAATTATTTAGTAATGAATCAAAAGTTAAACCTGATATAAAAACAAAATCCTGACACAATGAAGCTTAAATTAGACATCCGCACGTCATTTTCGTATTAATATATTAATTGTACGCAAGACAATTACATTGTTTTCTGTATATAGCCTATTGTACTTTCACATTTAATTATAAATTCTGATCCTTTTATTTTATTAAAGCTGAACTAAAATAGTTACTTGTATGCGGATATGTGGGTCAAACAATGTATACCGCAGTTTGTGTGCTGGGTCAAACAACATATACCACAGTTTGTATGCTGAGGAAAGCAATATATACCACAGTTCGTGTGCTGGGTCAAACCATATATGCCACAGTTTATGTTCTGGGTCAAACAATATATACCACAGTGTGTGTGCTGGGTCAAACAATATATACCACAGATTGTGTGCTGGGTCAAACAATATATACCACAGATTGTGTGCTGGGTCAAACAATATATACCACAGATTGTGTGCTGGGTCAAACAATATATACCACAGTTTGTGTGCTGGGTTAAACAATATATACCACAGTTTGTGTGCTGGGTTAAACAATATATACCACAGATTGTGTGCTGGGTCAAACAATATATACCACAGATTGTGTGCTGGGTCAAACAATATATACCGCAGATTGTGTGCTGGGTCAAACAATATATACCGCAGATTGTGTGCTGGGTCAAACAATATATACCACAGATTGTGTGCTGGGTCAAACAATATATACCACAGATTGTGTGCTGGGTCAAACAATATATACCGCAGATTGTGTGCTGGGTCAAACAATATATACCGCAGATTGTGTGCTGGGTCAAACAATATATACCGCAGATTGTGTGCTGGGTCAAACAATATATACCGCAGATTGTGTCATTTCGTCAAGAAACGATTCGATAAACAATATAATACATCGTCAGATACGCAAGAAGGGGATATACATGTTTAAATTACACTTTAAAATGCAGCATTTTAAAATAATTTTTATATCCTTATATTAATTGTAATATTTGTTTTACGTCTTCAAGTACATTTACATGTACGTCATTAGGACACTGTTATATAATGGCATTAGTCTTTGAATGTTTAATGCAATTTAAAATATGTTGTGTTGTATTTATTTTTCTGGTTACCGGTTTGTTAATGAATAAAAATAAAACCGAATACAGGATTATGCCAACAACAGACCATCATACTTGTGTCATGTACGAGTAAATGTGCATACTGTCACGTTATTACATTGCATTAGATTAATGTTTTGAACGTCTGAACTATTGTCATGATTATAAAACGATTCAATTTAAATCAATTGACATTTTGATTAATTACCATTGGAAGGGTTAATCCTTTCTCCATTCAAATTTCAGACGTCGTCTGCTAAATCTTCCGGTAATACTTTATATAAAACGTGTGTGAGAAAACATTCTTGCTGAGTGGCGAACAGTTTAACCCAGATCATCCTGCACATAGTGTGCATGTTGATATGTGTCTCATCCATGGTGTTGACTGTGTGGCAGCGAAAGGGTTAAACATTCAGATAGACACCATTGGTACAAATAACATTAAACGCAAAAAAGTAGATACAAAAGTACACTAGGACATTTAGCATTCATAAAAAATACGTAGGAAAAGAAACATGCATTCAAAACAATCAATACTTAGTCTAATAATGAGGTGGATATCTAATTATTCATAAGAAAGACAAACGCGTTGGACATAGCTACGGTAAAAGACAAAAAAGCCGCTGGCGGTATCAACCAGGTTCTAGGATGCACCCAACCTCAGTTAAACCAGCCTACAATATAATAGTAGCCATACTTCCGCCACAATTGTTATAATAGTGAAATATATTTCATTTTCAGCACCCTTAACAGCAGACAGAAACAACGTCACTCAGCGGTCAGGTCAACATCAATAAAAGTGTTGTTATTTAAAACAGAAAATCAAAAAAAACTAAAATAAAACATTATTTAAAACTTACAGATACTTAAAACAGATTTTAATATCATATAGATGTTTGTTTGGTGTTTCACGTCACTTTTAACACATGCGGTTATATATGACGGTCGATTTGTTTGTGGTGGAGGCAGACCACCCACTTGTCCTGGGTAGAACCAGTGCTGTACACCTCCCGCCATCCGTAAGAATCGGTTATCATACAGAATAGCATTGTTTGTTTCTGCAAATTATTAATGTAGGTATACTCTGTTTGGTCAGCTATATATACTGAAACGCAAAAGAAACGCAACTCGGGATTTTCATCTATATATTGTATATTCTGCACACTTAGTTCCACATACTATAGTTCCACATACTATTCCAAAGATGTTTTGTTAAAAAAAAAGTTTCAGTTAATTATAGAAAGGACACATCTGTGATGTTGTAGATATTTTAATCACACTACACCTTGTAACAAGAAATTCATAAATGTTGAACTTCTTCTTTGTAAAACTGAGCCATTTCAGTACCGTATTTAACGTAAAGAGTTTGCAAAAGTTTGCATTCTAAGTTTGCTCACATGCTTGAGCCAAACGCGTACTCTGTCAATAATGAAACTTTCAAGGAATACTATTTGCTGTATTATGTGTTGTTTTTAGTATTTTTTCCCGAAAGGAAAGGTCTTGCATATCCCTGTACCATTCGATTAACAGCAGCAAAGTGTTCATACAATATATAGCGGAAATTCCCGATTTACGTTTCAGTATAGGTTGTTGGTGTTAACTGTTAACTGTTAGTGTCATTGATATCCCTACGATACTAGTGATATAAATACATACGTTAATATGTGCATGATCTGACTACTCTAACTCATAGCCATACACATTCTAATGTCAGACCTTTAAAAGAAAAATAATTTATAATAAAATGTGAACTTAGCATCAAGTAGCCAGTCTATAATCGTGCAACATACGTTTATACGTTTCTATAAACAATATTAATACTATTATCGTCTCACGGTATTAGCTAAAAACAAAACATATTTTATTCATATTTAAAATGGCATCGATCGTTATTGGTTGCCGCTAGTCAGTTGATACAGCTGTGATGGCTGATATGTGCCATCTCGTCTTTTCGTTATTTCGCCGCGAAATAACGCCGAGCGAAATAACGCCGGGCGAAAAGACGCCGGGCGAATAACGAAAAGACGAAAAAACGCCGAGCGAAAAGACGAAAAAACGCCGAGCGAAATAACAAAATAACGCCAAGCGAAAAGACGACAAATAGTCAGAACGTCTCTTAACACTGAGCACACTATCCTACCCAAGCAATTCATAACACGCTATCCTACCCAAGTAACTCACGCTTCCTAACACCGAGCAAGCTATCATACACCAGCTACAAACAACTGATATCATGCCCTAGCTACCCACATCTAGCGTCGAGCACGCTGTCATGCCCCCAGCTGTTCATATCTTGTACCAAGTGCGCTATCATACCCGGCTACTACACGGCATATCACCGAGAACGATATCCTACCTATCTACCCACATGTCCTAGCATCAAACACGCTGGCATTCCCCGGCTATTCACAGCTCCTAGCACCAAACACGCTATCATGTCCAAACAATCAACAAGTGAGGAAACGAGCATGCACGCTATTCTACCCCAGCTACCCACACCTCCTAGCACTTGTGAGTTGTTTCTAATCGCTGTCCGATACTCGGATGAACGAAGGCGGACTCCACATGGCCTAGCGGGGTTTTGTCTTTTCGCACGGCATTATGACTATTTGTCGTCTTTTCGCTTGGCGTTATTTCGATCGGCGTTCTTTCGTTATTTCGCTTGGCGTATTTTCGTATTTCGCCCGGCGTTTTCCGTCTATTCGTTATTTCGCCCGGCGTCTTTTCGCCCTGCCTTTTTTCGCTTGGATGGTATGCAGGAAAAGTGAATATAGTATTCGTATCCAGTTCTGATCCAGAAAGTCTAATTATCAGTATAACTTAACCGGAACCTTGGATGATTCTCGATTTCTGTCTAACTATATTTTCTTCCTGTTGAATTAACCTACACATGAAATATTCATATAATGTATGTTTCTTTTATTTGTTGTAACGGAGATTGTATTTCATCTAAATGAGTATATAAATGGAAACACTACCGTTTAGACAAACGATCCATTTTACTTTCAAATCTCATGTCCGATGGCTACAGTATGTCTTAAGATAAATGGAATAATTTATTATATTACTTTTTGTTATCGTTGTAGAATACAGTCTCTGTACTGCTCTAAAACTACCAATGTTAACCAACATCATCAGTTGGGTGTCCATACATGGTAAAGTGTTTCGCCCCTTTCAAAACCCAAGACACTCTAGTATGGTGGGGCTACAGTGCTGATCAGGCACTGCATGTTGGTAGCTAGCACCAGCTCTTGGCCTTTCCGTGGAGCCAAAGTCAACTTGATACCTTCTCAGCGACACTGCTCACTGCCTGGATGGCCTGCTCCCTAGCCCGGCATGTGATTCCAATAGCAGTGGGCATCCAGGCCTTGCAGTGGTTCAAAGACAAATTTAAAATATGAATAGGTCGGCGACTAACTTTTCATAATCGGTAGCACAAGTGAGATAGCATTACAAAGAATAGAAATAATTCAATCGTTTGTGTATTTGGTTTTACCTAAAACAGTAATGTTCTCATTGAGGCATGCGCATTTAAGAGTACGTCATATGTCTTTGGGCGTTTATATTAAATTGAACAAAGGCAGAGGGTGCTGATTACATGCTGAAGTAGGTCAGAGAGACACAACGCTAAAAAATTAGGGTAGGTAGGTAGGCAATATTTTTCTTTTCTTTTTTTTTTCTTTTTTTTTTCATGGATGTCAAAACTAATCGGATTCTATTTTAATATATATAGCATCTTTTCTAGGGGCTTAATTAAGTTTTAATTCAAGAATGACACAGCCTAAGGGTCCTATCATGCTGACGCACACAATCATCTTTTATATTGCAAATATTTGTTTGATTTTTGACATTACGCTTAGTATTTATACCACTTCTCAGCCTTCTGGATATTTTTGTATATAAAACCACATACCTATAAATACATATATATATAGGATACTGTGAAATATATATCTGTTTCACATGGCAGTGCGGAAATTAATGTATGTTTATTCAATTTCTTTTTGAAAATAAATTTTAAGAAAAACTATTATAATCCTATATTGCCATTTATTTTAATATGAATCTTTGCATGTATTCCTATCAAAATCTATGAATATTTGAAAGAGAAGTTCGAAGAAGAAATTAAGGTGCTACGTGATAGTTTGGCCACTTCATTGTTTCAGAAAGAAAGTGTCCAGTCTGTCTGTTATTCTGTCATAAAACTAAACTTTTAATATTATTAAAACTGTCATTAACACGAGTCTTACATTAAGCCTGTCATTTTTTTTTTAAAAAAGAATCACTGAATTTGTATCAATGTATCCAAATGAAAAGAATCATAAAAATAATAATCAATCTAGACAAAAGAATATATAAATAATAGTTGCCTTCAATCACAACTTTTTTTTTCGTGTTATTTGTTGAAAACAAACATATTTTAAGTTTTCCTGAAAAAATGTCCCAGAGTAATGTAGTTATAGACAATATATGAAACTCTCTCAGGTCTATATTTATGTTTATTACTTGTTCCGTTGTTGAAATCACATCGGATTGAATTGACTGACTCTGGTACATTTGGGGAATCGCCACCAATAGCGGTTAATATGTGCTTTATTTTGTTCCATAGTGATGTATACCTAATTGGAAATCACGTTTTTCAAAGCATTTTGACTTGTCACAGAAAAACGGTTTGATCGAATTGTTTTCGGTTTTCGGTTTCGAGAATGACATACATCTGCGATTCCAACCAGCCCAGGTTTGTAGATAATTCTCGAAATTTGCCCAGAGAAAAAATGGATGAAAGCAGTTGAGTATAACTACATTACTCTGGGACATTTTTTCAGGAAAACTTAAAACATGTTTGTTCAACAAATAACATGGTAATCCCTTCCTTTATTTTTAATTTTTTTTTTTTGAATTTGTTTTGAATTTAAAAAAAAAAAAATTATGATAAAAAACTGTAGGGTCGGCGCCAAAAAATAGGGACGGTCGGGTTACCAGAAACACAGGTATTTTTTTTCTGGCCTTTACTGTTTCTTTTGTAAAACTTTATCAAGTCCATAATTCGAACATTGTTTAGTCTGCAAATCATTTCCTCTGTGAATAATGTTGTCCAAGTATCATTTTCACACACAGATAGAATCATTATCAACAACTTGTCAAATAAAATATGTATTGTTTTCGAACACAAAAAATAAATTGCTCTATTGAGGTTATTTTGTAACCATACAACGGCCGGAGCTAAGCGGTTACTCTCTCTACTGATATGTCTACTGAGGCATTTTGGAAATTCCGTCTAATAACTCAGATATGATACCTCTTTCTATAATATCCAGCATGCAACAGCAATATTTGTGTTGGCGGTATATTAAGCCTACCAGACATTACCGTTTGTAATAGAAACGAAGAGACTAATACTCAAACTTATATAATTCAACATTTTGATTGCTTTACTGTAGTCGTGTTCATCCTCGCTGCTTGAATAAAAACACAAACCGCGTGACCCTTTGGCAGAAAAAAAATCAACACGAAACCGGAACCAAATTTCCGTAATTATTATGTTTTTAATATAGTACGTTTTATGACGTGTTGCATTGTTTTTCTGTCGTTCTGTATTGTGCGTCTGTGTTTAGTTGGGTTTAAAAGCTCACTGGAGCATCGTTATTTTATTATGTAACCGACTGGTAAATAAATATGACTTGACTTGACTTGTGTCAGCCAATCAGAAACGAAACAGAATTTCAGTAAAAATGAATGGCTTCCGCTACAAAAGCATTTTAGAAGAAATCTTCTAGTGGTTGGCGCAGGTGATCCAGACTAGATTTCCAGTTACAAATATATGTACAGTAGTTAAAACTAGTTTCACCAATCTCTCTCAAATAGCGAATCCAGCTTTAGGTGAACCGTCCTTAAGCTCATCCAACAAAGAAATAATTTCAGACCACGAAATAAGTTCTGACCTTTCAATACTGTTCTTAATTCTTCTGATCTTTCAGCACTTTTTTTTGTTCAGTTGAGGAATATCACTTAAAGCCACAATTCTAAACACGTTTGATTGTGTCAAGAGGTTGACTATTCGTTAAGACCGCGTGATACACTGTGTATGTAAGCAGAAAGCAAATACAAGTTGTTTGGCAATTATGCATTCATTTCCGACATAAACAGAACCTTTTTTTTTTGTATTTATATATACACGAGCATCCTTGTGTTTTACATATATTGCCTATTAATGCTGCCTTGCTGGTTAGAGAATAGTTCATGGCGGGGATTTCTTTATTTACACTATCCCGTTTTATTGGGATGACTGTAGGGTAAGTGTGAGGTTTGGTGCACCCTAGAACCTGGTTTAAACCCCCACCCCCCACTCACCCCAAGCGGCCTTTTTTGCCACTGACCTTTCCAAGGCGTTAGCCCTATTGTCAACCCTTTTGAGTTTGTGATGTCTTATCTTGCCTTTTATTCATCTTTAAAGTTGTTCTTTGTTTCTATGTGTGTTTGTGGTTGACTGTCGTCCTTGAATGCTACCTTTCCTGTTCGATTGTTATATCTATATTTGTTAAAAATAAGTTTAACTTACGGTCTGTGAACCGCGATACTTATAAAAATGCTTCTAAATGTCCAAATAAAACAAAATATAGGGCTTATTAATCTCGTGAAAGACGTGATACACAACACCAGTCTAACATCTCGTCCGATAGTAACGCTTTACCATTTGAATATAATACAATTTATCTCGTCTGATTGTAACGCTTTACCATTTGAATATAATACAATTTACCGTTATCGGCTTTATCTGCACGAAACAGTCATGTGTGTTGCTTATCACATATAACAGAAAAATAATGTATGCTGTTTAGCAACGATGCGTTTTTCAATGATCGAATAAACATCATCACTGATCGAATAAACATCATCAATGATCTAATAAACATCATTCTAAAATCTGTTTGTTTTACACAAAACCAACACGTGAGAACATACATTCATCTTCCGGAACAATTTCCATACATTTTAAGCTCTTTACCACAGAGCACGTACAAAGCACGACGTGATGTATCAATTAACTGATATGCTATTATTTCAAACTATTATACTTACTTTTTATGAAACCATGGGCTAAGCCACCTGTGCTTGTTTGAGGGATGATATTTGCGAGATAAAAAATCATTAAAATACGGCCACGGACCCTTTATTCACATGTTTCATGTATTTTACTGACAAATTGTCAGAGAAAAATAACCTGATAAGAAAGATGTGCTTATCACATATATCAACCGATAGAGCGAAGTTAATACGTTAGGAATATCAACTGATAAGGCGAAAGTTAGTAAAAGTTTCTGACCACTGTATACATATGCGTTGATAATACATATCGGCTGATGATATAGTCTCTGGTCCCGGTATACAGATGACTGTATTATACTATTAACTGAAAGAGTGAACAGCCGTTAGAGCGGACGCCAGTAACGTCTATAGATGCATTCATTAAAGTTATATATATCAACTGAAATAGCGAACGTCAGTCACTGTCATTAATCGTAACGTTAAATTGACACTTGTTCTTTCTTGACGTCAGTATAAATATTGTTTTGATCAATTGCTTACAATGAAACAATGTTTTTAGCCAAACTAAAAAAAGTAATAAATGTGTTTACTTTGTCATTTATGTAGAAACATGAGAAAGATGTTAACATTATTTCTTGTTTATTATTTTATACCATCTACAAGCTGAAAAGCATAAGAACTGTACAGTTTGCAGATACATGCTATTTTCGCATTTAAGAATAAACCTGTGAATGTCTTATAGCATATATTAGTGATAAGATTCCATCAGTACCTAGATTTGATCTTGAAAATGATTTAATAGAAAGTATTTGGCTAGAAATACGTTTTCCAAATAGCAAGCCATTTATTCTGTCTTTTATATTTTGACCTCCAAATTCTTTACAATCTTGGATTGATACTTTTGAAGATCAATATAGCGTTTCCTCAAAGGAAATCGAAGAAATATACATTCTAGGTGACATTAATATCAATTACTCTCCTACGGCTGGCTTTGACAATCAAAAACGGTCAGATTTTCTCATTAATCAAGGTCTTGTGCAATTTATTAACATGCCTACCAAAGTGACAATTTCAAGTTCTAAATTATTTGATCATATCTATACTACACATCCTGAAAATGTAATCGAAATAAATGTACCATTCATATGCATGAGTGATCATCATCCTGTATGTTTTATTAGGAAAATTAAACGACAAAATCAAGATTCGCTAAACGGTCATACAACTATTAATTACAGATCATTTGGCAAATTTGATGAACAAGAATTTAAAAATGAGTTATATAATTCAGGAATAAATACTGCTGAAACACTCACTGATCCAAATACTTCACTTGAATATTTATACTCAGTGTTAAACTATGCTCTTTCTAAACAGAGACGAATTAAACGCCCAAAACAGCCTGAATGGTACTCTGATAAAATTAAAGAGGCAAGAAAATTACGTGATAAGTTCAATAAAGCTAAAAAATGGCCAGAATATAAAAAATGGAGGAATAAAACTAACCATCTGATTACTTCAGATGGAATTAAAGATAAAAAAGACTCTAAATTTATTTGGTCGCATCTTAAATCAATATCTGCACAGACCAATCAAACTGTTATAAAATTACCACCAATTTTAAATATTAATAATGTTACAACTGAAGGGGAGAAAAATATAGCTGACGCTTTAAATGACCACTTTGTAAATATTGCTAATACAATAAACAAAACTCCACTATATGCAAATAACTACGCTGAATTAAAAACACGTATTGATAATAAATTAAAACAGGCAATATTTAAAATAGATAACATCTCGATTTTCGAAGTAAGGCTAATAATTGATAAATTAGATATAAATAAAGCAAAAGGTATAGATGGTATTGGACCTCGTATTATAAAAGCAGCATCGGATTGTATCATTAATGCTATCACTTCAATCATTAATAAATGCATAGATCAAGGCATATTTCCTGATCAGCTAAAAAAGGCATGCGTGTTACCAATACATAAAAATGGACCAAAAGATGACCCGAACAATTATACCAACAATTTACAAAATCTTTGAGAAGCATGTTGCTGCGCAACTGCACTCTTTCTTTCAACAATTTAATATTTTGTACTCGGCTCAATCTTTATTTCGTATAAATCAGTCTTGCCAAACAGCACTTATTAACCTTGTTGATTGAAACAAATTGATTCTGGAAACTTTGTTGGCAGTGTTTTCCTTGACATGAGAAAGGCTTTTGATATGGTTGATCATGAGATACTATTATACAAACTGCATTTGTATCATTTTTCGACTTTAACAATACGTTGGTTTCAGTCATATCTGTCTAACAGGACACAAGTAGTCAGAGTTGGACAGTATCAATCTGAGGAGAGAATCATCAAATCAGGTGTCCCTCAGGGATCCATACTAGGAATACTTTTGTTCTTGATTTATGTAAATGATCTACCTTTAGCTTCCAAAGAAGCTTCAGTTGACATGTATACTGATGACTCCACGCTACATACATCAGGGCTGGATGTGTCATTCATTGAGAATAAATTACAAACTGACTTAAATAACATAAATAAATGGTGCACTATAAATAACATGGTTATAAATCCTACAAAAACAAAATATATGCTATTAGGTTCAAAATATAAAATAAACCATTCTCGAAAACTCACGCTTTCGATAGATAATTGCCTGATACAATCAGTGTCTTCTCAAAAACTTCTCTGAATTACAATAGATCAACATCTAAAGTGGGATGTTCAGATAAGCAAAGTCTGTAATTAATAAACGTAAATTCACTCTTTTAAGACGAATATCTAAATATTTGACACTTGATATGAAAAAGCTATTCTATAATGCATATTTAGTTTCCAATATTTGATTATGGATCTATCCTCTGGAGTAATTGTACTAAATTAAATTTTACAAAGGTTGTTACTTTACAAAAAAGCATCGCACGCTGGATTTTGATAAAACCTTTACATACACCTTCTGCAAATCTTTTCAATGAGTTAAATTGGATGTCATTTGAAACAAGATGTACATTTCAAGTAGGTGTTTTAGTTTATAAAGCAATTCATAATCTTTCTACAATATACATAAGTGAATTAATAACATTTTCTGAAAATAGCAGATATAATTTAAGATCATGCATTAAACATGACATTAAGCATCCTAGACCTAAATCCGAATATTTAAAACAATCTTTTACCTATGTTGCCATGAGGACTTGGAATTAAATCCCAGAAAATATCCGGACTTCTGTTTCTATTTATGCTTTCAAATACAATTATAAACTATTTATAAACTATTTCTATTTCAAGATAACAGGTGAATACTTGTTTTGATGGCCAGCTAAACATAGTATTAATGTTACTTGCATGTATTCACTTGCTATTGTTTATAAGTTGCTGTTGTTATCAGAAGGCTTCATGGAAGATAAGTGTTGTGCAATTGTTTGTATAATCTTAATGAGTTGTACCTTCATGAAATAAAGAATTTATTGTTATTATTATTATTATAGAATTTAAAAGGAAAACATGATTATCAAAAATGGAGTTATCGTCAGGTTTTATGTTTTATACTGTTGATAAATATTGTTAAAAACGCTGCCGAACCTTTGTGAATTATGTTGACTGTCTAGAGTTTGTACATTATTATCATGCATTGACTATGTTGATTCCATTGTTGTTTGCTTAATATGTAAACCTTGGTGAAATAAAGAAAGAACGCATAGGAACGTATAAGAAGGATACAAGGCTCTTTTCAGAATTAAGGTATTCTATGTTTATATTCGTACTTTCTAAGAGATTGCGATAATCATGTTAACATGAAGTAATATTTTTTCTTTGCAATGTGCAAATCATACGTCAACATTCGTTTCGATAAACCATGGTGTCACCGTCTGCTTTCATGACAACAGTTCCGGTACAGGAAAAACCGCCTTCGAATAAAAATGCAAAACCATCAACGATTCATCGACTTATCGTTATCCATGACACTTTGCAATACTTTAAAAGTAATAGTACTTTCTTTTAAAGTTCTTAAAAAGCGCAATATACAATGCACACGTACAGAGAATCAGTGGAAATACCTCCAAAAATGAACAGCAACCAAATTTATTTTAATATATCAACTAGTACCACTACAGTGGAGATTCATAGACGATATCATCATGATATGGCCAACATTTGGTTCTATCGTATTGACCCGGATAGTCTTCGTAATACCATCAACAATACTGAAAAGGGAATCCTTTGGAAGCAGCTAACACAGACAAGAGATAAAAGCAGACCCACGGACACAGTGGAAACAGTCCTAGTCACAGCAATATATGGACTTTTTAAACATTGAATGGTCAGTGTTAAAACACTACAAACAATATTATATAATATTCATGAACCTTTATGCAAACGAATGTTGGCGATTCAAACACGTATATCCATCCATATGCAGGAATGTGTATTTACAGGTGGCAAATTATCGTCCAACGTAACACAATATTAGTTTCGATCAGATGAGTGTAGTTAAGCAAAAAGTAAAATGCGATTAGTAAAATATCACATGGAAACTGGTTAAAAGGAGGAATATTTTTGCATTCCAGCAAGCTTATTTCTCACTGCATTTTTTTATTATCTGAATCGGATATTTTTTCAACTAAATCTTCCAAGGATCAAACATAATTAGGAATGCTTATTTTGATAGTTTGCGATAATGCCCTGCAGGTGCAATTTTGAGTATTTAAAGTGTTTACAGCATGAGAAATGAGAGTGGCAATTCCTTCCGCAGGAGGATTTCTGAAAAAAACTAAAACGATAACGATGTCATTGGCATTGCGGCAATCTTTAACAAACAATATAAGTTTTTATGAACTGATTGTCGAGGAAGAATAAATGTTACTGTGTAAACGAGACAAATGATGTAATAGATTGCATCTTATATGAATAACGAGAGTAAAACATGTTAATTAACGTTATGAGTTAGAAATGTTTTACCAGAACAATGGTCCTCCGCGGTATTGTATCCAATCAGAGGCTCCAATCCAATTTCCGCCAGCGATATACACTGACATACGATGCCGTTCAGGAATATTCGGCTCAAATCCATAGTTACATGTGTACGCACTCGGTGAGAAACTGTTCCTATCGTATCCTTTTAACATATTATTGCAGATTTGATGACAACTATATTAGTGTTTGTTTCTGTTACAAAAATCAGACTGTCAAACAATTAGAAACAGAGGGCTATCCAATTTTTGACTAGGTTGTTTGTTGGTTACGATAATTTATCACATAACTTACGGTGTGGAAATGGAATAACACCATTCTATATTTTCGATATACAACTAGTTTCACAGAAAAAATGTTGTGACATGTGCCACATATGTGTTATTTTCTTATTATTTGCATGTTTCTTTCATATATAAATCATGTTGTTTACATATGTGCCACATATGTAAATGATATATATGTGTCACATATGTGCCACATATATTGTTTCATGTTAAAACACACCTATGAAATGTGTACATATGTATTTCATATGAAACTATTATACATAAAGTACATAAAGTATTTATATAAAAAAAACACGCCGAATATTGTAAAACATGCTTTAACACCCTATTTAAGTTTTAATATTATTTTGTAAAATATATTTTCATATATATTACATATGTGTTACTTTCTATGAAATACATATGTGGAATACATATGTATCACATATGTAAAACGTATGAATTACATGCCTTGATATTTTTCCTGTGTATATTAGTATGTAAATAAGCCTAGCATGCGCTGTGAAAAATATCGATGACTATGATCGAATTGTCTATATATTATAAAAAGGGGGTTGAACCTGACTCCGCTCGATGAATGTGTTGTCATTTCGTGGTCCGAGTATTAACTTTCATACCCCATCCAACCCTTTCTCCAAGAAGCGAGAACGGGGTTGGCTGGGGTATGAAATAAAACCTTAATATCAGCTTGAAAGTTTGCATATTGTAAAATTAAAACATTTTAAAGGTAATTTTAAACAGGTTATCGCAAAAAAATGTTTTTCAACTTGTTTTATTGTCGGAATATCCGTTATAAAATCCTGATAATATAAGCTTTCCCATCGCTTAATGGAATTAAGGCGGGACCACGTAATGAACGTGATTGCCCCTGAACTGTTACAAAAAATGAAATTAAGTGAGTTCCTGCTTGTGTAGGCAATCACTTAAGTAAACACATTCTGATATTTACCAACTTTCATTTAATGATTTGTTTCGATAATATCTTGGAAGTGCACTGAGCAAACGTAACGCATGTGTTACATAATAATACGTATATGTAATAATAAGTGTTTAGCCCGTGTCCGTGAAAACAAACAGAAAGCATCTCTTGTGTGTCACTATGTCGCTACCATCATGTCAACACCATATCATCTTCATTGTCGTAGTCACTAGCATCGTTTTCATTCTAAACTTGAACACATGTTTGAATTTCAGATGGTTTACAATTTATTTATTTTTTATTTCTGGCGTTTCTTTTAAAACAGGAAATAAATAAAATATATCACAGTGTAAATTTGGACGAATACATGTGAAGCATGTAGATGAATGAGCTTCTTGGCATAACATTAAATATCTCTTTTGATGTCATATTTACTTTTTTTAATCAAACTTGCCACATTAGATTTTAGAATATCTCAAGATTACAGAGTAGTTCTGTTGAAATATTTACGTTCAGTAGCAGCATCTGGTTGAGTAATTTTAAATCAAGAAAAATATGCATCAATTACATGTTATCTTTACACACAGACATTTTTTTTTGATGGAGTAGTTTTATTTCAGATCCATCTAAAAGTATATATAAACATGGATGGCGTCTGGATTTGATTAACTATCTCCCACACAAATAATTTGGTTTTCCCGAATAACTTTTTACCATTTATCCAACTTGCCGAATCACCAGTTAGCAGACTTCCCGACTCCAAGAACACCTATCTCAAATCTCCTTTGTTCTTTGTCGCCCTGGTAAAGGGTTATTTCAGACGCATCACAGTCGCATGAGAACTCTTAACTCAGATTTTCAAGAACTATTTGTTAGACGGTACAGTCTGTGGCAGTGGCGAAAGAGAACATATGTGACAACTATACATTTAGTATACGGTTTCATACGTTGTATTGTGCTGAAATAAAATAGGTTGCGTACTAGAAATAACAATAAACAAAATTGCCAAACTGATATGTTACACTTCTTAGCGTCCCGCGGTCTTATACGGTGAAGCATATATTTGAAAAGTTGTTGGTCTGTGCATTAAAAGGAACCTTTTAAAATGTTATTTGACTCTTTAATTATTACACAATATGAAATTCTTGTCAATTTCAACCGCCTCATCGGAATAAAAAAATGAATAAAATAACTCCACTATTGATAAATAAAGTTAGAAATCAGTACAATAATATTTTAAGACCATAGTATACGTTTAAACGTCCAATGGCAAACGATGTTCAACTTGTCAGTGTACAACAGTCAATTTGTCAGTGTACGAAAGTCAACTTGTCAGGTCAGTGTACGACTGTCAACTTGTCAGGTCAGTGTAAGACAGTCAACTTGTCAGTGTACGAAAGTCAACTTGTCAGTCTACGAAAGCAAACTTGTCAGTGTACGCCAGTCAACTTGTCAGTGTTCTAAACGTTGAACGCATTGGATGCATTGGTCTTTTCGTGCACCAAATTGTGTACATGAAATGACCATGGTATGAATCCAGGGGTCCAAACGTTCATTTGCACAGACTTGTATCCTAGTCAATAAATGCGTTTACCAACGTCATAAAGTAAAATGCCGAGATAAGTCGTAGACCACGTTGACTGTGTTCCACTTTATTTATTTTAAACTCGTTCGAAGGCACTGCCGTTTCTGACACAATCAACCCCCATAGCCGCTTTCTGGACCGGGATAATTAGCGGCCGCCGCTGCTATTATACAACAGTTATACGAGTGTAATACCACAACTTGAGAAGAATTAAGAAATAGACTATCGTAATTACGTAAAACATGGTATTAGCATAATGTCTTTTTTTTTGTTTTGTTTAAATTACTTTTATATAAGGCTGGGAATAAATGACTAAACCTACGTTTAAGTTACTTAACCTCTGGCTTGATGATAATATTTATATTGCTTTACTAATACAATATTGAACCTATTTGTATACATGGCCTTTATTATTTATTACACGTCTGGTATTTTATATTAATTAAAATTCCTAAGTATCCACTGAATAATAGGTAATAGTATTCCCATTGTTTTTTGTATTTCGCGCTTGATTAGAGATATGGTTAAATAGGTACATAGGATTTTGTTAAGTACTTCAAATTAGTGCAGCTTTCGATGTTCTTAATTCTAAAATATAGCAACTAAAATTATTTTGACATCATGTTTGACTAGCATTACCACAACAAATGCATTGCAAGAGAAGTTTTGGAAATATTTACTGTTAACGCTGAATTACAGTTACTTGAATTTCAAACGACATTCAATTGAAAGGGAGGTACTTTATGATTATCTATGTTTCATTTTATTATCTATCTGCAATAAATCGGTCCAACATTTTTTTTTTAATGTATATATTTTTATATTATTTCACACCAATTTTAAGAAGTGTAGATCTATATCTTTAAACGATCTTCGATTCATTTTATGGTTTATCAGCACATTTTATGTTTTCATATAACGGGAGGCTAACTCACATAAGAGTAAACAATTTAACAAAAATAAATATTATGTAAGCTATTGACCAAAATAAAAGACTTATTACACATCTATTCTAAAATACATGAAAATACGAAAATTAGCTAAGATACAAAAGTGCGTAATTAGGAATTCTGGTCAGTATATTGTTTACTAAAGAGTATAATTATATGCTTGAAATAGGTGCATTCTCTATTTTCAGATGAACGTGTAAATATCAAGAGCTCAGGTTATTCGTCAAACAACTCTAGTCAGGAAGCACGACTGAATAGCATGTTCAAGGTAACCGCATACAACAGTACATGTGTTGTGGCACTTCGTTGTTTTATTTGAATAGAGTTTGTTGAATTGTATTAACAAATACTGAAAAATGGGGAACATGATTTATTTCTCGACGGGGAAATGATTTATTTCTCGATTAAATTTAAACACATATATGCATTTTCTTCATACATAACGTCTGAAGAAAATGCATATATGTGTTTAAATTTTATTATTCGTCTCGGTAAAAATAACAGTTTCAAACATGTCGTTTTAAGCCGCATTCCACAATATATAAATATCTGGAAAAAAATAACCGGTTTGTTTTATAATGCACATCTCGGTAAAAGAAAATCCACTGGTTCCAAAAATTTAATTTAACTTATACATTGCATATTTTGACAAAACAATATCTTAAATACTATGTATGCTTTTTATGGAGATTTCATATGAAAGCCGGTGAAAGAATTGAAACGGAATAAAACTGGTTAGAAACCTAAAGAAATGTTACTATTATATCTAATTGTGAATTGATGGACGTTTCTTTACAGTCGTAGAGAAGCAGATGAGCTCAACCTGTAAGTGAGAAAGTGTCGATTCTTACGGATGGCGGGAGACATACAATACGGTTCTACACAGGAACACTGGGGTGGTCTGCCTCTACTAAAAAAAATCGACCGTTATATGGCCTACAATGTGCTAAAAATGACGTAAAATTCCATTCAAACAAAAGAACTTGACGTAACATGTCCACGTTGTAGGAGATCATTGACACTGTGACGTGGTCTAGATGAGAGCATTCTTCCGGCATGTATACTGGAGTTCGTGGGTTAAATCCCCGTCCGGGTCATACCAGGGACATACAATGCTACTAGTAGTTCCTTTGCTTGGCGTTCATCATATACTTATAAAGTGTAGTTCCATCACTTGTCGGCCCGCTGTCAGTGTAGTGTGAATGGGTGGGGTATCATGCCATATGTTTACGGCGTGATATACCGGGGTGGCAGCACAAAGAGTTTAGTATTGAGATCAAAGCTACAAGTTTTGTTTGTTTGTTTATTTGCATGGTGTTTTACGTCATTTTCAACACATTTAAGGTTATATATGACGGTCGATTTTTTTGTGATGGTGTTAAAACAGAGGAATTGTCAGTTATAGTTCTATAAATCTTCAATTATTTATCCCTGGAAGAAATGTAACATATTTGCCATACGGGTTAATGATACGAATCAGGGCAATCTTGCATAATAAGATTGCCCTGATTCGTATCATTAACCCGTATGGCCAATATGTTACATTTCTTCCAGGGATAAATAATTGAAGATTTATAGAACTATAACTGACAATTCCTCTGTCACAAACCATTGATATTAACAATCTGTGCAAGTTTGGTAAAGATCAAATAATAAATGAAGGTGCTAGAGTGTTCACAAGGCTTAAAGGGAATGTAACGACACAGCCAAACAAACTCTATTTTTGAGAGTTCTGAAAAACTTAGAAAAAGGTGAAAGAATGATCAAAATCGGATGATAGACAAAAAAGATATGACCATTTAAATGTTGTTCTAAAACGAATATGGGAGCCGCCATTTTTAGAACTATGACATCATAGTTTCATATTACCATATATGGAATATTAATAAATATCATTTAAGACAAAGAAAATCACTGCACATGAATGATTTTTTTTTACTGGTGATATAAATCATTATTGCCATTAAGTATTACATATTTTTCATACAGTTGATGTAATTTTTTCCCTATAAATCAGTAAATTTTCATATTTATAAATATTCCATATATGGTCATTTAGAACCGTGATGTCATAGCTCCCAAAATGGCCGCTTCCATATCCGTTTCAACAGAAACTTCAAATGATCATATCTTCTTTGTTTATCATCCGATTTTGATAATTCTTTCACCCTTATTCAAGTATTTCAAAACCTTCAATGATAAAGATGGTTTGGCTGTGTCGCTACATACCCTTTAATATGGCATTTTCCAGCAAAACAAGGGCCATAACTCCGGTGAAATATTCCGATCTTACCGGTTGTTGATCCCTATTCAAAATGTAGGAAAGGTCACGAACATCACCTTGAACAAAAGTTATGATTATGTTTAACACTTTTTTTAATCGTTTGCTGTCTTGTAAGGGCGTAACTTTATAATTTGGTAAAATATCAGCAAATTAGTCACATAATAGCTAAAATTAAGACGGTTATCTACGAAATGTTAGATCTGTACTCTGTCAAATATGAAGCTTCGTATACAATTCTCGATACAATTCATTTTCATGGAAATGATAAATGATCAAACGATACTCTTCTTAAATACTTTATACTGTTTATTTTTTTAAAAACGAACAAAGAGTTACATTTAGACTTGTGTTATTTCTAACGTAGAAAAGGAATGGATTGATTTGTTATAGTCAAATTCGTAAGAAAGCAAACCTTCAAACTTACATACAAAAGTCACATTATTGTTTGGGGCGCTTGTTACAGCCAAAGGTTTGTTGGACTTTTAAGATAAAATTAATCTACTACATAAATAAGGTGTACATCAGTGAAACAGACATTTTTAGTGGTAAATAAAAATACCTTATTTTTCAAAATCGGTTGAGAAATAAAAATTTCATGTGCGAAAGCTGTTTTGATGAGTCATTTTCAATGCAAAATTCTGCAGCATGAAAAATTTGAAAAATATATATTTTTAGAAATTTTATCCAAAAATGGTTTTAAATTGTTGGATATTAGTAAATTAAGACACCCTGAAAGTTTTATAGCAAAATATGAAGGTTTACTAAAGTTATTTTGAAATTTCGTAATTTTCTGCTGTCCCACTAACAAGGAATTTACACAGGAAAAGCCCCATCAAAAAATCATTTTGGCTGTAAAATATTTATTTCTCTACCGATTTTCAAAAGTAAAATAGTTTTATTTACATGAACCACTGAAAATGCCACTTCTAATGATATATAACTGATGTACGTATTATTTAAATTGATCAAGTTACTGCAGAAAAACCTTTGGCTGAAACAAGCGCCCCGAACAATAGGAATGTTATATATTCTCCGAACGCAGTCAAACAAAACATTTAGAAATAAACACATGGATGACTAATCATAATAAAAGCAAAGTACAATGTGACAACACACATTACGTCCTCCGAGTATTAACTTTTATACCCCATCCAACCCCTTCTCCAAGAAGCGAAAACGGGGTTGGATGGCGTATGAAATAAAACCTTAATTTCGGTCTTAAAAGTTTGCATATTGTAAAATTCAAACATTTAATAGGTAATTTTAAACAGGTTATCGCATGTTTTCAGTAAAACACATTTTTTTAACGTATTTTTTGCCGAAATATCCATTATAAAATCCTGTTATATAAGCTTTCCCATCGCTTAATGGAATTAAGGCGGGAACCCGTAATGCATAAAAGGGTTGACAACAGTGGTACTGACGATCAGAAGCAAAGTTTAAAAAAAAGGAAAAGACAATCCTTGCCAGGCTTAACTTAACAGACATGTGCTTTAAACGCGACATAAGAGTTATTCTTTAGACATATGAGCCGCAACACACGAAAACGTCCCTTCGGACGTTTAGACGACGACGTCATAAAGTAATAAATGATGACGTCGGCCGGTAATCAAATAATTACTAATAATTTCTCGTCACTTCCGTGTTTTACCTTATACTATATCATAGGGTATATGTTTTCTTAATATAAATAGTTGATGCTATAGAAAATGATAATTGTTTATGTTTTTTGTTGTTATTTAATCAACGACGTCGTCCAAGACGCCGACGTCAACGTCGAAATTAATGGCTAATACAATCTTTGGTGTTCAAATTGAAATAAAATTCTTTTTAATTAAGATATTAACATAAATAAAAGAGATATTTAAAGAGAAAATCAACGTGTTTCATAAACATCAAAAAACATAAAATGTCAAAATTTTGTCTGAAGGGTCGTTTTCGCGTGTTTCGGCTCATATGCTGTCTCAATTTTAGAAAAGAAATACATCGACTTTGTATTTATGAAATTATATCATGTTAAATCGAACTTAAGCATAAACCGACTAGCAACGCATTAATTGTAACCGATTTATGTCGAGATTGTCACACTAACCTCTTAGATTTAACATGGTTAAACATCCCCGACATCTCACATGGATAAACTCATGATGGATTATTTTTCGCCCATTATGCGTTTAGTACATGCATATTTCAATGACTGGCTAGCATAAGGCGACGTCTCCAGTTGGTGACGTCATGACGTGTCCTGTAAGAGTCACGTGTCACGAGTTATCTTCCATGGGGTAAAACCTTATCTCACATGGCTAGAAATGGGAGAAATATTGTTTGTGTAATACTTTTCTAATCTTTTAAACTTGTCTGCATTCCAGGCAATAATGATATAACGGAGTAAAAAGATGAAAACGACAACATAATTTAAAAAAGTAATGAATCGCAATAAGGCGTTTAATGTAATTGTTTGTAAACTGCTTTGTTTTTTTCATTGTGCTACATGATGCTAAGTTATACTTATCAGTCAGCAATGTTGTCTATGTAGTGTACTCTTAATGCATAATAGTAAACTACATTTCTGCAATGTGTTATGGAACTGCACGTGTTCCTGTATCTGTTTGAGTATATATATTTTAATGGAGGCAGCAGACACTTTGAACGTTATATTTCTTTCTTTCAGATATTAAACAACAACTCACTGTCAATGACGACAACGATGGCATCGACAGCAAACGTTAGTCTTACCAACAGCTCGCTCGAGGATTCTCAGTGTGCCAATGGTACTGAACCATCATCCCTGGAGGACGACATCCTCTTCATTAACAGATCTATCACACCACTAATTTATGCAATCGGATTTCCTGGAAATATTCTGTCATTTATGATATGGATTCGGCCTCGCATGCGTCATTCTTCGGGAGTGTACCTATCAGCATTGGCATTGGTGGATTTTATTTTTCTTTTTCTTCATTTACTTTATGAACTAAATACAATGTGGGACATTAAAACAGTAAACTACCCCGTCATATGTGAAAGTTTCACTTTGATTTTTTTGACATTTCAGTATTTAGCTCCTTTGTTAGTGTTAGCGTTCACAATAGAGCGGTATATTTCTATATGTCACCCATTCAAACGAGAGCGGTTTTGTACCACGCGTAGAGCTCAGATAGTGTCGGTTTCACTTGCTTTTGGATCATTAGCAATATGCGCAATCCAGGGATATTTTTGGACATTTGGTAAGTACGGCTGTGAGATACGACCGGAATTGCTCGAAGGTGATAATACTTCATTTTGGAATATTTGGTCCTGGATAACGGAGATGTTGATATTTCTAGTGGTGCCTTTGTGCGTCTTAGCATTTAACCTACTTGTCATAAAAGAAGCCAGGCGTATGTCTAGATATGAACAAAATCAGCTTCAAGGACGTGGGCAGAAAACATCTGCAACCACAATAATGCTGTTGGCCGTCTCGTTTTATCTTATTTTCACAACGCTTCCAGTAACTGTAATGTACGTTTCGGTCCTTAATTTTCACGAAGGGCCAAAGTGCGAATCACAAGAGACCAATGCAACATGGCGGTTATATTATACCTACCTAATTGTGCGAACAGTAATAGAAGAAATTGGCATTACGCATTTTGCATTAAACTTCTATATTTACATGATTACCGGAAAGATGTTCAGAAAGGAGTTTAAGAAGATGATCTTGTCCTGGATTGGAAAATCTCTCCCAGAAAAGGTACGGACTGAGTATACAAATTTGCGAAGTAGCTTTAGAGGCAGTGTTAAGAAATCAATGACCGTTCGGCTATCAGCAAATGGGGCGACAACAACAACAGAAAATGGTGGTGAAACAACGTTTTGAGTCCTGCCAAATTCAAAAGAGATCAGCTTGTTGTGCTTCAATTGTTTTACCTCATTACATTGTTTGATGCGAAATATTAATAATCAATAAGCCAACGTTATTATTTAAACAACATGTTAAAGTATATTATGTTTTTACATATAATAAATATCATTACGTCGTCCCGCCTTAATTTCATTAAGGAATGAGAAAGCTAATATAAATTATTAAGCAGGATTTTTTGAAAATGAAACACGTTTAAAAACATTTTTTACTGTAAAAAGTACCATCACCTGTTTAAAATTACCTATTGGATGTTTTTAAGCTAAAATGAAGTGTTTGTTTTTATTTCAAACCTCAGCCGACCCTGTTTTCGCTTCAAGGAGATGGGGTTTGATGGGGTATGAAAGTTAACACTCGGACCACGTAATGTGAAATCAAAACAATCAAGACGTATGTTCTAAAATAACTTACTATGTAGTGGATATTTTTTATTTGTTTATTTACGGAGTTGTATTTCTAGTTTGTAATTAGAAACACATGGTAAATATCATGTTGTTTCATTATAATTATTTATTCTATACTGTTCAGTGTAATACGGTGAAACATACGCAATACACACGAAATGCAAAACGAGACAACTCTTTGATCAAATCATATGTATTTGCATGTTGGCCATGAAACATTTTCTATACAATCATACACGTTTTTACACGTCGTTCATGTTTAAAATTCGTCGTTTAATACTACTTTTTCGCATTCAAGACTGTGTGTTTAATATCATCATGTATTATAATAGCTTTATTGGTATATTCAAAAACTGCCACTCCCAGATTGTATACAATAAACGCAATATCTAATGAGAGTGATAACAAACGTATTCCACGCTTTATATATTTAAACTATTTGTTTCAATTACACTGGGACGTATTCGTACAATGTCCTTTTCATATCTAAATAATGTTGGTTAATATATGTTTGCATTTAGTCTACAGTATGATTTGTATTACACGTTAAGGCATACCGTTCATGATAGCGTATTTCATCGTTGTAGGAAGAATTATCAAACATAATCACTAATCATTTGAAGCCATTGTAAGACATTTCAAGCAAAGCATATTATAATATTAACTGTAAAGAACAAACAGCGACTAACATGTGGATTCTGGATTTTAGAATGGGGATGTATTGATTTCAGTTTAGGATAGGGCATCACAATAGTCGACAATATATGAGTTCAGGCCAGGTTGCCTATGCAATGATTAAACCGAGTAACAGTGTTATTGCCCTTTACTAATTAAAACAAAAAATATTAATTGGGTATGCGAGTAGTGTGTCTGGTTCGTATTTCTCGAACAATTATAAAACTAATTGTAACATTACTCGTGATATAATAATAAATATATCTTCAAGTGGGCCATATCGGAGTCTATTGCTTTAGTGTCAAAGTCAAGGTTTTGCATTTTGTAATCCCCTTCTTTACTTACAGAGAACTTCATATGCGAAGGTCTAAAATGTTGATTGTATAATCAATAAAATGTGTGCCTAGCATCAAAGTTAGCGTCAGATGTTCAGTCATACTGACACGGTCATGCAATGCTCATGTCAGGTTAATAACTCGTTTGTATACGTTTTTCAAATAATGTGATGACTTTTTAAGTGAGTATGCATAATCAATACATTTTCGGCAGCTTTTGCTTTTATCCGTTCCAAGGACTTTTAAGTCGTTTCGTATAAGTGGTGCACTATTCTGTGTGTATATCATTATTAGCCAGTGTATACAGCACCTAATGTATAGTCGTATGTTTCTAGGGCTTGCAACTGTCATGTATTTTCAAAATCAGTTTCCGATTCTTGGATAAAAATGGATGTGTGTTTGTACTAGCAATAGACAGTGTGACAAAAGTCTTGTTATAAAGGAAAATAAAAGTTGAACATGAAGGGAAATATAGTTCTTTGTTGCTTCAGACTGCCTTTCATTAGTTCGTATTTTATCTACGGAGTGCATGCGCTACATCTTGCCCCTCTCCCCCAATTTTGTAACAGCCATGCTATCCTATAGACCGTCCTCATGCCATCTCAGGCATCGTGGTATTACTATGTTCTTTGATATATTATAACAGTTCTAATTTGCGTTCTTTGGTTGGCTGTGATATGAAAATACCGCACATCCGTTTTCCGTTTTCACATCTACGTGTGTTATGATTGTCACTTATGTTGGCCTCAGTCTTCAAAGTTTATAAATCGTATGCTCAAAACCTTCGTACACACCACAATAAACTTGTCTCTACACTACATCAATTTCACGGTTAAGGACAAGCTACTTTCTGAGTATGTTTTACCAAACACAGTTAATACACTCATTTCACGCTACCTAAAAATAACGAAATAATTTAAACTAAAAACATGTCTTGCGTAAATATGTTTTCCTGGTGTCAGTTTTTCCGTTGT
Organism: Cyrtodaria siliqua; assembly: GCA_037043455.1. Lineage (NCBI taxonomy): Eukaryota > Metazoa > Mollusca > Bivalvia > Adapedonta > Hiatellidae > Cyrtodaria > Cyrtodaria siliqua. The sequence goes on along the minus strand of JAWPHD010002526.1, from coordinate 184,925 downwards.
TTTGTTTTAGGATTATACTTTAAAACAACAATTTTCGTAAACTTCATTCTCAATAAATACTGTTAGTGATTGCTATCTAATCAATTTCATTTTTGAAGATTTCGCATTGCATTAAGTGTGTTGCTGTATTTTGGATTAGAGAAATATTTGCGAAAATCTGTCTCATGTTTTTGATGATCACGATAACAGAACAGTTACTATACAGTTACCCTTTGTTCCAATAAGCAATCGCTTTACAGTCCTTACTCTTTTGCAACTATACCTAAAGACTCCTTTGGTTAAAAAACTATATCCATATCACTTGCATTTTCCATTGTTAGATTATCAGATCTGGGATCAAATACATTCAAACTTATCCACACCTGTATGGTATCATGAACATGCCCCATTCTTGGCACCTGGAACAAAATAAGAGAACATATTTGCACATTTTAAGAAAAATAACAGTTATTTTTGTAATAATACTAATATTCCTACTGTTACTTTCAGTGGAGATACATGTTTAGTGATACCTTTATCGCAATGAAGTTCATTTTATAAATTGTTGTCTACAAACTAGTTGGACATACTTATGTATTCATATTATGTAGATTTCTCTAAAATGGTTGTGTTATACAATTATATTTTAAGTCGTATTATACGGACAAACAAACAGAACATTTATGGTAATACTCAAAGTTCAAATAATGTTCATTTTCATTTACAAATAATACTTCTGATATAATTATGTTCTCATTTACTTTCTTTTATTCCAATAGGTACTTGTAAAGATGGATTTTTGAAAATATTTCTCTGTCTGAAAAACGTTTTCAAGGTAATGTGCGTGTAGTATTTTAAAAGTAGCAAGTAGGTTGTTTTGATATTGTCTGTTTTATGTATTTATAAAGCAAAGTGACCGTAATTTAAAACCACAGTTGATAAATATAAAGCTTTATAGATGGAATAGTTAATGCTTATGTGTTAGTTGCGACGTATTTTTTGTTGCTTTTATAAAAGCTGTGATTGTATTTTACTTTCCTTTTTTGATTGTTTAGTATAACTGTTATTTAAATGGGGGAAATTCTTTTATAAAGATTCTTAAAGAATTAAATGTACATTGCTGATATTGTATTATGCTTTTTTTCTAACTTAAGATTCAATTCAACGATTACTGAACTTAGTGTATGCGTAAAGGTACTGTTGTCATGTAGAATAGTTTCAACTGGCGTATCAGATTTGCAGATCTTTACAACTACGTTGTTGGTTGTCATAGTGTATAAAGGTTAACCATTTTAATACACGAATTATAATAAGTAGAACATTGGTTGTTAGATTGTATGATGTCATTTTCAACATATATAAGGTTATATATGACGGTCGATTTTTTTTTGGTGGAGGCAGACCACCCACTTTTCCTGGGTAGAACCAGTACTGTACACCTCCCGCCATCCGTAAGAATCGACACTTCCTCACTTACAAGTCGAGCTCCCAGTGGGATTCGACCCCGCAGGGATGAGAGGCGAAGGTTTAAAACGCAACGTCGTTAACCATTCGGCCACGGAGACGCTAATTAGACCAGAATTATGCAACAGAATATTATTATATTGTGTCTTAAAATATAATTAAGATAACCGATTGCCTAAATTGTATGAACCAGTATGTGACGTCCGTTTTAAATCATGTGCTTTTAAATAGTGTGGTTTCAATGCTGTAAGGTACTTCTAACACTCATGCCTGGGAGGTGTTTAAAGGAACTCATTTCTGCAGTCATGAAGTATTTATCAAGCAGCCAAATTTATTAATGAAATATTTAAACCTGATTGCATATTGTTCAATAGAACGTAATAGCATTTGGAGTTTTCATATTAATGTCGCTTCTTTCTTTTACTATGTGTTTACATGTTGTATTGATGCAATATTAGATAATTAGTAATATATATAACATTAATTAGTCATATATATAACATTAATTAGTAATATATATAACATTAATTAGTAATATATATAACATTAATTAGTAATATATATAACATTAATTCGTTTTGACAGATTCAAATAAGTATTAATATTAATCTTTTAAATATGCAAAGCATAAGGGATGCCACGAGTGCTATACAATTATGACTGCTGTGTGTCAGTTTAATACAACTGAACAAATACAAATAAGATAGATTTACTTCCAAAATATGTCCCTTGTTAAATGTGTAATTATGTGCGCGTAAAAACAATCGAATATTTGTATTCAAGTAAGCATTATATACGTTAATCAGTTCCACGGTTTTCTCTTGTGCTGTTGAAAAAAACCCAGAAATGTTCGGTGTCAAATTCAGAGAACATACACTTAACAAAATATCTAAGTACCCCGTTGAACAATTGTTATACTTTTTGCTAAGAACATACATCGACTTAAAAGCTTTTGAATGTGTTCATTTGATCAGAGAAGACGATTTAAGCTCGTTATTTTGCAGTGTTTCCTTTCCAGTGGTGTGACTTAAAGTGACATAACGATGATAATACGATTGGCATAATAACTATTCTTAGGTTGGGACTTAAAACGCAGTAGAATATGTGGTATGTCTTGTCTTAAAGATGAATGTCCACCCCCTTTTTGTAGAATTATCAATTAACAAATTTAACTCTTAAACATCATATCAACATTTCTTGATAGTCCCGGAGAGAAACATATATTTAAATTTTAAAAATAAGTATTATTTGCATGACGTAGATACTACTTTTACCACTGCGTAACTGCACGGGGAAATAAAGTAAATCTAAATTGTATAGCTGCACAGCTATTGCAGGCTAATTGATAAATACATTTACCTAGATTAATTTACCTGTTCAAAGTTTTCTACGTCTCCAAATACAATCTTATTCTCGCTTTTCACAGATATTGCAATGTGTGAATTGTAAATATCTATTGTTTTGTATTAATTTCGATTTAAATAAACATAAACATGTTCATGAAACAAAACATGGCCGGAGAACTCTAACTACACCTATGCAAGTTAATCGCCCTTTACACCCAATTTCCACAGAACAGTTACGATATCGTGTATTAAAAGTCAAGCGTTGATATGAAATTGATTACGTAGGTAATCTTCTGTATCACATATAAACACCAGTTACAAAACATGTATTTCATCTCACGGACATTGTGTTTTATCTTTGCATTTTCTTTACTCTCTTCTCTTGTTTTCAGCAGACATAGGACCAACACCATGATTTTAATATTAACAAGTGTCGATTGTAAGTGCAATTTACACTGGTCCTCTATTGCATTCTTATATTCTCTGTTAACATCAGATAGTCTCCAGAAATGTGCTGTTGTCTGATATGCCAGTCGTTTTCGCGATGATCCAAAACAAAAAGGAAATGTAGCATTCACAGAACAATCAGAGGAATTCAGAAGAGTGTGTTAACAGGTTCGGCGGCGTATGCAATTTTTCAGTGATTTATCTTGGGAAATTCGAGATCAAAGTAAAATCGGTCCAGATTTGGATAGGATGTGTCTCATCGGATGCTTCATTCGTTTAATGGGGAGATCGGAATAAAACGTCGGGTCATGTTTTACTATCCAAATTTAGACAATATATTTTGAGTGCGATATAATTTCCATATTTGAAAAACTCTCCTCTAGGGGCAATATTATTTTAAAATTGTATTTTCTACACTTAAGTCATCTTATGTAAAATGTTAAATAATCATGTTGCATTATATCACCTACATTCAGGCAGCACATCATCTTTATTTTGCTGAGGATTTTAGCCACTGGTATTTCATATAGTTTCCCTTCAAATATATATTGTCATCGCATAAATCGTGTTTGTAAGCAAAATATACGCCTTATTGTATGTTTGAAATAACTTCCTATACAGTTCAAGTGTATTTGTTGAGCATGTCATTATATATGTTGATAATAAAATTTGTTTACATTCATGAGAGTTTTCAGTCACTTTAGTTTCCAATATTGTTAGGCGCAAACACGTACTGCGGCGATAATTGTATAAAGAATCTCACACGTGACTTCCTTTGATATAAATAAATACTGAAAAGGTGATCCCTTGGAAGCAACAAACACAAACAAGAGAGAAAAGTAGCAGACTCGGTTTTATTGAGTATTTTCTTGAGAGGGAATTATAAGATGCAACACCACTCAAGCTATTTCCAATCCAATGATTTAACCTTCATAGCATTTTTTTGAAAACTAATATTACCCGGCAAAATGAAATTTGTACTGAAAATTAATTTTGTTTTTGCCCGAGGGGATTTCAGAATAATAAAATAATTTATGAGAAAGTGATAGTAATGCAGCTTTATAGGGTCAATTTATATTCTTAATATACACACCAAACAACGTCATTCAATATGCAGCGATAATATAAGATGTGTCCGATTGTATTTGTTATTAAACATGTAGAGCTGTATAACGCTAGTAGCCCACTTAACTTAGTGAGTGCATAACTCAAACAAAAATGGTGTATTATGAATATTACAGGTATATTCGCTTTCCTTTTCTATGGAACTCGTTGAATAAGTTAATAACGTGAACAGATGCATGACGTCATTGTGTAAAAACGTTAGTTATTGGCCACGTCAACGCACAAAATGTCAAAGCTATGCACGAAAGAGAATCCGTCATGGGTATTCGGTTCAGATAAAAACAATAATAACCGGATACCGGGAAAGATTCTTATAATATTCTAGCACCGGCTTAAAGACACATTTCCCAGCTGATTTTAGTCGTTGAAAAGTCATGGATAGCATGTTTTTTAACTGCTTACTTCTCGCTGACTGATTACCACATATACATTATATTGAGGCCCCATCACAGTTTTTTTGTTTTCATTTACTATTACCTTAGTTTTTGATATAAGATATATTGTAACTAAAAAAAACACTAGATTGTTTATTATGTTTATTATGGGGGAGCATATAGTGGCCGCTTTTTCCGTCCGTCCGTATGTGCGTCCGCGCGCTTTTTGTCCGGAGCATAACTCAAAAAGTATGCTTGATTAAAGTTCCTGTGAATGATAAGGATATTGAGACGGAGTGCAGTTCATAGGAACCATAACTCCAGTTTCACTACTTTTTTTAGTTCTACTGATCAGAGATCAGCAGAGCTTATGCCGTGGTGCGGCGTCCGTCGTCCGTCTGTCCGTCTGTCTGTCCGTAAACTTTATTTGTAGCGACAACTCCTCTGAAACTACTGGATGGATATTCATGAAACTTTACAGAAATGTTTCCCATAAAGTCTAGTTGATCCTAGCAAAAAATCATGTTGATGTGAAATCCAAGATGGCCGCCAAAGCTAAAAATAGAGTTTTAAAATTCAAGTTTGTAGCGACTACTTCTTGAAAACTATAAGTGATATTGATATGGGACTTTTTCTAAAATGATCAGCATGACATGATGTTGATCCTTGTCAAAAATCGTTTTGATTCAACATTAAACATGGCTGCCAGCGGCCATCTTTGTTTACATAGAGTTATATAGTAAAAACTTGTAGCGACTACTCCTCTGAAACTACTTGACGGATGTTCATGAAACTTTACATGAATGTTGCTCTTGATGTGTAATTGATCCTAGCAAATTTTCAGATCTACCAGAAATTCAAGATGGCCGTCACAGCTAAAAATAGATTTTTAAAAAATAAGTTTCTAGCGACTACTTCTTGAAAACTATAAGTGATATTGATATGGGACTTTTTCTAAAATGATCAGCATGACATGATGGTGATCCTTGTGAAAATTATTTTGATTCGACGTTAAACATGGCTGCCAGTGTCCATCTTTGGTTACATAGAGTTATATAGTAAAAACTTGTAGCGACTACTCCTCTGAAACTACTTGACGGATATTCATGAAACTTCACAGGAATGTTGCTCTTGATGTCTAGTTGATCCTAGAAAAATTTCAGGTCGGCCGGAAATTCAAGATGGCCGCCACGGTTAAAAATAGATTTTCAAAAAACAAGTCTGTAGCGACTACTTCCTGAAATCAAAATCAATCGGTAGAGCTTCAAGGTCATTGACCTCTTGTTAATTATCTCCCCTTTCTGAAAAATCTTATCCGGAGCATAATAGAGTTCCGTACGGATTCATTTTGAATAAGGAAAGGTTATGAATGAATGAATATAAATACACTAAAAGGAAGCAGAACAGGAAATGTTCAAATCTGACCACAGAGTCACGATTTGAACAAACTTGGTAGATGACCATAACCTTAAGGTAAATGCAAAATAGTAAACCTCTGGCTATTGTAGTTTCAGAGATGAATATTGTTGAAGTGTTTCCCTATATAAGTCTATGTTTAATATGTGACCACTGGGGCGGGTCCAAATTTGACCTCAGGGTCACCATTAGAACAAACTAGTTAGAGGACCATAAGACGATGTTACATGCAAAATATCACAGCTCTATATCTTGTATTTTTGCAGACGATTTTTTAATATTTGTTAAATGAAACGGATAAGCCCCATTGCGGGGTGCATTTATGACCTCAGGTGCACCATTCGAACAAACATATAATGATGCTTCACATAAACTTGGGGTTGTCCGTGGTCGAGTGGTCTCAGACTTGAAATCACATGTCCCTCACCGCTGTGGGTTCGATTCCCCATGGGGCCAGGACTGTTACGTATGAGTATCAAGCTATCCAGCTTGCTTGCGGAACGTCGGTGGTTCTACTCAGGTGCGCGCCCATGCACGAAAAAATGCCCGGGTTTGCACCTGGGGTCTTCCTCCACCAATAAAAAGCTGGAATGTCGCCAAATGACCTTAGCTGTTGGTGCAACTATAAAATCAAGTTTAATGAATTCATATAAGATTTGATTGAATTCCGACAAACGGTTTCTGAGAAAAAGTCGTCAGAAGCAAAAGATAACGACGACGACGGACAACGGAAAGACAACGGACGGACGACGGACGAAGAGTGATTCCAAAACATCACATTGAGCCTTCGGCTCAGGTGATCAAAAACACTGACAGATGACAACGATTTTTGAATTTTGAAGTCCCGATGAGTTTCTTGCATTTGAGATTTACTAAAACATGGCAGAGAAGTAATTGATAATAGAGTATATTGTGCTAAAAATACAAAAACTATTAATTGTTAACACGTGTCTTTTAAAAAAATCCATCTATACATAGTTGTTTTAACATATAAACAAGTGCACATAAAATGCAAAAAGGTTATAATTTTTACTACATTATTACCGTATACACTCTTTATTGGACGGGCCTCATCCTTTGACAAAAAACTAATAATCTCAATTTTCTTGTGCAAATGTATTTCTAACAGCGATTTACAGTTACCTATAGAAATTCTCTCCCCCCCAAATACAATAGGCTCGAAATGTGTCTTTAAGCGATATACTACTTTAAAGCAACAAAGAATGGGCTTGATGACCCCAAAGGACCAGTAAGTAATAACACTACTGATCTGTAGTCGGGGCGACTTTTTAAGGTCGCCGAACAGCACTAAATAAACGCTAGTGTGAATGTCAATAAATACTGAAACTGTGATCTCCTGGAAGCAATAAACACAAACAAGAGAGAAAAGTGGCAGACTCGGTTTTATCGAGTCTGTTCATGAGAGGTAATTATAAGATGCAAGTCATTCTCTAAAATGCATTATATGTACCCTCATCAGAGTACCCTATTCATTAACTAGACGTACACAAAATGTAATTGGAACGCATATTTAGAACAATAAGTTCTCTAAATCTCGCTTCATTATTTCACAAAGGAATAGAGAACACGACTTTACATATGTTCATTGTGTGTATGTTTATTACAGTTTTCAATGCTTATACGTTCCAGATGTCTAACTAATAGCCTACCAGATTAGATAAATAAAATACTCATTTAAGTAGTACGTTAACACAAACCAAACTAAATTGCTCCGTGTCATCTGTTGGCACAATAATTGCTCAGAATTAGATATTAAAAAGTATATCGATGTTTCCACATAACATAAAGTTACACGAGTAAATAGATGACAGGACTTGCTCTCAAACATAAGCTAAAGTATATATCTCAGCAATAACAGTACATGTACTTTATTAGAGAGTTTGCACGACTGTTTTTGCTATATATACTCTGGTGAAGGAAAGATCCTTGTTCAGACCTTCGGACCAGCAGAACATTTCCGTCTATAGCTGTCGAAGACTCCTGCAAAGGATCATCAAACAACCACACACCATACAAACGGGTGTTGCGTGACTCGTAATTAAGCAAATGGGCACGGTACCTGGAGATATTCATGGGTCGTATACGGTACCCTGTGGGTTTGATTCTACCAATATACAAACAAGCTAGTGTATTTATACATATGGGTAAAACAGACTATCAACATAATCGGTTGTAGACAGCGCAGGTTCAATTCCATCGGAAGTCCGGCAACGTGCAGCACGATCAACAGGTTTGAACTCATTTCAACAATTTGTCAGGCTCATCACTGATTGGCTGACACTTTCCTGAGTCGGCAATCAGATTCAGCTAGTCACAATTCCGTAGGCAATACGATTGGCCGAAACCTTATATTCTACAACGTAATCTCCTTTTGTCAACAATGGATATCTTCACATCAACTCTCTACTGCTGCAGCTAGAATATATACTACCTTTGACTAATTTGGACCTTCTAGCATCCGTTAATCGTCCTTTTAAAAGCTCGCTAAAATGTAATGCAGCGAGGGTAAATACACTCTTCTGCTACTATAGAAGATCACTTGTGATTTTACCGCAGTACAGAGCTTATCTTATAGCGCCGTGCTCTGCTATTTACAGGTAAGACATATTATGTACCTGTCTAACATGATTGTATAATAGATTGTTATTTTTTATGATAATAACTGCGCAAATAGGATGGCTATATTAAATCATACAAAATCACGAATAGAAACCAACAACAATTGTAAAGACGAATAAAAGAAGAGATATGACATCACAAACACAGAAGGGTTGACAATAGGGCGACCGCCTTGGAACGGTCAGTGGCGAAAAAGGTCACTGGGGGTTTAAACCAGGTTCTAGGTTGCACCTTACTTTTACCCTATTGTCATCCCAGTAAAACGGGACAGTATAAATAAGGATATCCCCGCAATGTTATATTCTCTAACAAACAATGCAATAGGCAATATAACACATAAATGATCATGTATATATGCATATAAAGAAATCCTAGAAATCCACAATGCAAGCTACTCAATGTCTTGGCAGAAGCCAGAGCAACAAGCGTACAAGGTAACATACCATATAGGGTATGACAAGAGAGGATTTAAGATAAGCATCAGATGCTAACGTCCTTTGATGATATTGGTATACGTTATCATAGTGTCCACAATCTGTCCTGTCATCGCACACTCAAAGAGGAAGCGTAGTGGCGAACAGTAAATGGATCAACTACCAAACATGCAGTACTTTTTAAAATGATAAGGTCACAGCCTATTTTTATAAACCTTTTAACAAGTTTAATAAATATTGTGATTATGACCCAGGTGCTTTCGAAGTTTGTAAATGACATGACCATAGACGTCAGGTTGTGATATTCCCTGTCGCAGAATAGTTTTTAATTACTTTTATATTTTAATGAAATTTGGCAAAGGTTTTTTGAAGTTTATGATAATGGTAGCCCTGATGGCGTAGCTTTTTAATTATACACGGATTAAGACTATTAAAGTCCTCAACTCGACCGCTGACCGTTCCAAGGCGGTAGCCCTATAGTCAACCCTTTTGTGTCTGTGATGTCATCTATTCATCTTTAAATTTGTTCTTTGTTTCTGTGTGTGTTAAATGCTGAGATTTGTATATCTATATATACCGACTACAAACTCTAGATAAACGAATAAGTTGGGAAACGAAGACCCTGTAAGATGAAGCTCGGGAAACGTCCATATCTAATTCGGGATAACTAACAATATTAAAATTAAAATCATCTCTCTTGTAATATATTTTACTTATTATTCTACATTTTTAATTAAGAGATGTAAATCAGAAAAGAAAGGACAGTATCAAACATATTAGGTTTGTTGAGTTGAAGTTCTTTGGGATAGACAGTATTAACAATAGTGAAGAATAAAGGATAGTTAATGTTCAATATGTCATCCAAATACCGAGAGGTGTCATTAAGGACATCATTTACATCTGGCTGGCCGTCTGGTGAAATATAGATATAAAAATCGAAAGGAAAAGCAGCATTCAAGGACGACATTCAGCCACAAACACACACAGAAACAAAGAACAAATTTCAATATGAATAAAAGGCCAAATAAAATAAGACATCACAACACAAAAGGGTTGCATTGGAACGGTCAGTGGCAAAAAAGATTGCTGGGGGTTTCAACCAGGTTCTAGGGTGCACGAAACCTCACACTTACCCTACTGTCAACCCAATAAAACGGGACAGTGTAAATAAAGAAATCCCCGACATGAACTATTCTCAAACCAACAAGGCAGCATTAAAAGGCAATATAAGTAAACACAAAGTTGCTCGTGTATATATAAATACAAAGAAAAACAATAGAAAGCCACAAAGAAGGTACTCAATAATGTACGCAGAATCCAGAGCAACAAGAGATTAAACCATTGAGGGCACGACAAGACAAGACTGCAGACAGACATCAAACGTCACTTTCCTTTTGGGCTTTAGGTAGACGTCATCATCGGGTCCACAGCCTTTCCGGTAATTGCACAATCAAAGAGAACTGTTAATGAGTCCACCACCAAGCATGCAGTGCGTTGCAAAATGATAGGGTCATAACCTCTTTTGATAAGCATTTTAACAAGTTTAACAAAGATAGTATGAAAGTGATCATGACCAAGGATCTTACGAAGTTTAAATCATGTCACCATATAAGACAGGTTGTGATAGTCCTTGTCGCAGAAGAGTTTTTAAATTACTTTTATATTTGGAAAGAAGATCAAGGCTACGATAATAAAATGTTGCCAAGGTTTTACGAAGTTTATGGTAACGGTAATCCTGATGGAGTAGCTTTTTAGTTATACAAAGATTACGAATATTAAAGTCCTCAACTCGAGTACAAGCTCTAGCAATACAACAAATATGGTGTCTGCAAGATTTTCATCCATTTAAGTTCTGCAAAATGTCTAGATTTTATTTTAAAGATTTTAGTAGCAGCGTTATCATACATTATATATTCAGTTCTAGGACTAGTCATTAGTAGAGCAACAATCAGCTGAAAAGATGCATATTTCAAGGGCGTTCTCGGACGCCAGGTATAACAAGCACTGTAATATATAAACATGTTCGGCATGGTATGAAGTTGTTGGGACTACCGGCATACATTCTGAAATTGTGGTATAATTTGGCAATTCAAGACGGCGGTCAAGATGGCCGCTTGTTTTTAGAAAACCTGATATAAAACTGAACATTGAATGTATTGATTGTTTTACCCTCAAAAGTCAGTAAATGGTAATACAACTAACGGGTTATTTCATAGAAATTAAAATTTAATTTTAAAAATGTTCACCTCTTATAATTTAGGGGTCAAACTCTAGGTCAAAAGGTCAACTGAGTACAACAAATGACAAAAGTTAGTGCAGGGACAAAAATGTTTGGTATAACACACATTATTATACATCCAAACGATTGTCAGGAAAAGTGATTTAAATGAATGAGTTTAAGTTTGACCTAAGTTGAGGAAAAGCTGAGATATCCAACGGGCTTTGGAGTCCGTAGAATGCATGTAGTGTTTGACAACTACATTGATTATAGCATCCAAGCAAAAAACCAAATAAACATGGCGAGGTTGATTCTATGAACACGAACACATGTTATGTCACTATCAACCCGATTTGAAAAAAGTCAAAGATGAGTTTTGGAGCGTCTACATCTTGTATTCTCCAAAACACTCGCGCTTTGTTGAATAAAAATGATTTTATGGTCATTTGTGATGGATTAGTATTAGGGATTATGCCTTATAGTTTAAGCAGTAACACATAATTATGTTGGTTAGGCTGAAGAGCTCTTCTCTAAGAAGAAGCTGACACACTATTGCTGTTATATGCTCACTTTGCAGCATTCATGAGTGCAACACATGCAGTTATTACGAGTCCAAATACACAGACTAAAAATAAGCGTGCATACTGGTCATGATAGAAACCTGCTCATAAACTATTCAACAAACTCACAGTCGAAAAATAAATGTGCTTTTCACACTAAACACCGTTATACAAAATGCGACGCATGCAATTGTCGAAAAGTCTGCATTGAAATTAATGGTGCCAGATGCACTGCAGTATCAAGATGTAATGCAAAACGTGACTACTGTTTTGAATAATGACGAAAGAATATAGACAAATAGAGGTTATGAACACGTTTTTAACATTACAACTACCAAACCAGTAACATTGGCACCAAAGTATGGCAGGTTTCTCTTGCACTAAAAGTGACTTGCTTTGACATACTTATCAACTTTTGATATGAAGGAGTGCATTGACACGAATAATCATAGCCAATTTTCCCGAACAAACCAGCTGCAGTTAAAATAGCTAGATAATCCATCTTGTTGCATAATTGATGTGCCCATCTGCATCAGATGTTGTGTTTTCAATGAATATAAAAAGATCGGACAGGGAAAGTAGCATTCAATATTATCTAATAGTAAGATGAGTGCTTCATAAACTTCATAGCAAGTCCACATAGTATAATTGTCTAAACTGCCGTTAGTAAAAAACGCTTTAATATTATTACATGCCGAAAATTTAGTATTTTCCCTAGCGAATGTTTTTTGAATACGAGAAATTAGCTTGCTTTAATAAGGTGATGTGGTTAGGTTGTATATAGTGTAGAGAAGTGCAAATTATATATCAAAGAACATAATAATACCACGATGCCTGAGAAGGCATCAGGACGGTCTATAAGATAGCATGGATGTTACAAAATTGGGTGCAGGATGTAGCGTATGCACTCCGTAGATGAAATACGAACTAATGAAAAGGCATTGCAGCTGAAGCAACAAAGAACTATATTTCCCTTCATGTTCGACTTTTATTTTCCTTTATAACAAGACTTTTGTCACACTGTCTATTGCTAGTACTAACATTCATCCATTTTCTTCCAAGAATGGGACACTGGTTTTGAAAATACATGACAGTTGCAAGCCCTAGAAACATACGACTATACATTAGGCGTTGTATACACTGGCTAATAATTATATACACACAGAACAGTGCACCACTTATACGAAACGACTTAAAAGTCATTGGAACGGATAAAAGCAAAAGCTGCCGAAAATGCATTGATTATGCATACACACTTAAAAAGTCATCCCATTATTTGAAAAAGGTATACAAACGAGTTATTAACCGGACATGAGCACTGCATGACCGTGTCAGTATGGCTGAACATCTGACCCTAACTTTGATACTAGGCACACATTTTATTGATTATACATACAATATTTTAGACCTTCGCATCTGAAGTTCTCTGGAAGTAAAAAAGGGGAAAAACATTACTTTGACACTAAAGTAATCGACTCCAAATAGGCTTCACTTGAAGATATATTTATTATTATATCACGAGTAGTATTACAATCAGTTTACGAGAAATAAGAACCAGACACACTTCTCGCACACCCAAGTCATCATGACAATTGCATGGACATATATAGGGGTCAAATATGCTACCATATTAACTTATTAGTGAAAATTATATTTTTTTGTTTTAATTAGTAAAAGGCAATTACGCTTTTACTCGGTTTAGTCATTGCACAGGCAACCTGGCCTGAACTCATATATTGTCGGCTATTGTGATGGACTATCCTACTCGGAAAAGCGTCACTTACATCCCCATTCTCAGTAAAATCCAGAATCCACATGTAAGTCACTATTTGTTCTTTACAGTTAATATTATAATTTGCTTTGCTTGTTTTGCTTGAAATGTCTTACAATGGCTTCAAATATATTTTTCTTCTATTATGTACAAATATTATCTTGTAAGAACATGTGAAATAAAATATGTTTAAACCAAATGATTAGTGATTATGTTTGGTAATTCTTCTGACAAAGATGAAGAAATATGGTATCATGAACGGTATGCCTTTAAGTGTAATACAAATCATACTGTAGACTAAATGCAAGCATGTTTATATTAACCAACATTATTTAGATATGAAAAGGATATTGTACGGATATGCCAAGTTTAAATGAAACAAATACATATATAAAGAGTGGAAAACGTTAACTTTGTTATCACTATCTTTAGATATTGCGTTTATTGTATACAATCTGGGAGTGGCGGTTATAATAAAGCTATTATAATACATGATGATAGTAAAAACACTGTCTTGAATGCGAAAATGTAGTATAGTATTAAACGACGAATTTTAAACATGAACGACGTGTAAAAACGTGTATGATTGTATAGAAAATGTCGAACCAATTCATTGCCAAAATGCAAATACATATGCCTTGATCAAAGAGTTGTCTCGTTTTGCATTTGGTGTGTATTTGCATATGTTTCACCGTATTACTCTGAACAGTATAGAATAAATAATTATAATGAAACAACATGATATTTACCATGTGTTTCTAATTACAAACTAGAAAAACAACTCCGAAAAAAAAAATAAAAAAAAATATCCACTACATAGCACGATACGTCTTGATTGTTTTGATTTCACATTACGTGGTCCGAGTGTTAACTTTCATACCCCATCAAACCCCTTCTCCAAGAAGCGGAAACAGGGTCGGCTGAGGTATGAAATAAAACCTTAATTTTAGCTTAAAACGTTTGAATATTGTAAAATTAAAACATCAAACATGTCAAATAGGTAATTTTACACTGGTGATGGTATTTTTTACAGCAAAAAATGTAAAATGTTTTTAAACATGTTTTATTGTGAAAAAATCCTGCTTAATAATTTATATTAGCTTTCTCATTCCTTAATGGAATTAAGGCGGGACAGCGTAATGATATTTATTATATGTAAAAGCTAATTATATACTTTAACATGTTGTTTAAATAAAAACGTTGGTTTATTGATTATTAATATTTCGCATCAAACAATGTAATGAGGTAAAACAATTGAAGCACAACAAGCTGATCTCTTTGAAATTTGGCAGGACTCAAAACGTTGTTTCACCACCATTTTCTGTTGTTGCTGTCGCCCCATTTGCTGATAGCCGAACGGTCATTGATTTCTCAACACTGCCTCTAAAGCTACTTCGCAAACTTGTATACTCAATCCGTACCTTTTCTGGAAAAGATTTTCCAGGACAAGATCATCTTCTTAAACTCCTTTCTGAACATTTTTCCGGTAATCATGTAAATATAGAAGTTTAATGCAAAATGCGTAATGCCAATTTCTTCTATTACTGTTCGCACAATTAAGTAGGTATAATATAACCGCCATGTTGCATTTGTCTCTTGTGATTCGCACTTTGGCCCTTCGTGAAAATTAAGGACCGAAACGTACATTACAGCTACTGGAAGCGTTGTGAAAATAAGATAAAACGAGACGGCCAACAGCATTATTGTGGTTGCAGATGTTTTCTGCCCACGTCCTTGAAGTTGATTTTGCTCATATCTAGACATACGCCTGGCTTCTTTTATGACAAGTAGGTTGAATGCTAAGACGCACAAAGGCACCACTAGAAATATCAACATCTCCGTTATCCAGGACCAAATACTCCAAAATGAAGTATTATCACCTTCGAGCAATTCCGGTCGTATCTCACAGCCGTACTTACCAAATGTCCAGAAATATCCCTGAATGGCGCATATTGCTAATGATCCAAAAGCAAGTGAAACCGACACTATCTTAGCTCTACGGGTGGTACAGAACCGCTCTCGTTTGAATGGGTGGCATATAGAAATATACCGTTCTATTGTGAACGCTAACACTAACAAAGGAGCTAAATACTGAAATGTCAAAAAAATCAAAGGGAAACTTTCACATATGACGGGGTAGTTTATTGTTTTAATGTCCCACATTGTATTTAGTTCATAAAGTAAATGAAGAAAAAGAAAAATAAAATCCACCAATGCCAATGCTGCTAGGTACACTCCCGAAGAATGACGCATGCGAGGCCGAATCCATATCATAAATGATAGAATATTTCCAGGAAATCCGATTGCATAAATTAGTGGTGTGATTGATCTGTTAATGAAGAGGATGTCGTCATCCAGGGATGATTGTTCAGTACCATTGGCACATTGGGAATCCTCAAGCGAGCTGTTTGTAAGACTAACGTTTATTGTCGATGCCATCGTTGTCGTCATTGATAGTGAGTTCTTGTTTAATATCTGAAAGAAAGAAATATAACGGTTCAAAAGTGTCTTCTGCTAAAATAGATATACTCAAACAGATGCAGGAACACGTGCAGTTCCATAACACATTGCAGAAAGGTAGTTTACAATTAGGCATTAAGAGTACACTATATAGACAACATTGCTGACTGATAAGTATAACTTAGCACCATGGAGCACAATGAAAAAACAAAGCAGTTTTCAAACAATTACATTAAACGCCTTATTGTGATTCATTACTTTTCTAAATTATGTTGTCGTTTTTCACCTTGTTTGTCCGTTATATCACTCTTGCCATGAATGCAGTTTATTATTCATCTTTAAATTTGTACTTTGTTTCTGTGTGTGTTTATGGCTGATTGTAGTCCTTGAATGCTGCTTTTCGATTTTTATATCTATATTTAATACTTAAAAAAAAACAATCCATTCCTTTTCTACGTTAGAGATAACACATGTATAAATGTAACTCTTTGTTCGTTTTAAAAAAAAAACAATATAAAGTATTTAAATAACACATCACTATCGATGACCTATACAATAATACAATCAGAATGATCTAGTTTTTGTATTGTCGAGTTGTTCATGTTTGATCGTTGCAGGGGCTGGCGTGGCGCAGTCGGTAGCGCGGCGGATTTGTAACCGGAGGCCCCGGGTTCAATCCTCCGTGGTGCCACTGAGTTCCGTCGGTGTGTTCTTGGGCAAGACACTTTACCTTAGCCTCGTCCGTCGGATGGGGACGTAAACCGGGCGGTCCCGTGTATCGGTCTATCTTCCGAGCACGTTAAAGAACCATAGGAATCTATTCGATAATAAGAGTAGGGCAGGTTCCCGGATTCCTATGTATCCTTCCCCTCTCTCTGGGGCGGCTCTAAATAACCTATACTGTGTTGATGAGCCGTTAAACAACATTCAATTCAATTCAATTGATCGTTGCAATGCGAGTTTTCCAAGATATTCCATACATTATCCAGTCTAAATCTGTCTTTCATAAAGTTCAGGAAAACCAAAAAGAGGATCCTTGTTAAGATGATGCCACAGTGCTATATTTCATTATTAAAATATACATGTGACATATTACAATTTCAAAGCAGTTTCACCTCTTTTTACGTACACATTGAATTCAATTAATGCTTCAAAAACATTATATTGAACTATGTAGTGTTGTGTATCAAATTGAAATACTTTTTGATTGTTTTCCAATGGTAATGTTTAGATTTTATTTATACAATTTCAATTACATGAAAAAGGTTTATGTTAAATACTATTAAAATTAATATTATTTGCGTACAGTCAAATCTTGTTATTAGATTTATCTGATACAACTAGTCCAGTGTGGATTACCTTTGTGCCTTTGTGCCATAAAGTTGTCATACTACGTAATAAACTTCGCACCTCCAGCGAGTCCGTTCATTCAAGTATTTACGATTACTAAAGGTGATATCTGTGGTAGATTAATTATCCAAGATTCGATGTCTTTGTGCAGATATAGAACATTGTTATTTAGGCGTCCAGAGAGTTCGGATCTAACCGTTTCTAATAGATTTGGCACGATGGTACGATGGCGATGACACGATGGTAAGATGGCGATGGTACGATCTTCCATCGCGTTATCGCTGTCGTACCATTGTACCATCGCGCATCGACTTGTAAAAGGTCGATGCGCGATGGTACGATGGTCCGTACGATGGACCATCGTACCGACGTACCATCGTACCATCGCGTTTAGAGTCAATGCGCGATGGTACGATGGTGATGACGCGATGGACCATCGTATCATCGCCATCGTACCATCGTACCATCGCCATCGTACCATCGCGTCATCGTACCATCGCCATCGTACCATCATGCAATCGCCATCGTACCATCGTACCATCGCGCATCGACTTGTAAAGGTCGATACGCGATGGTACGATGGCCCTAACGGAACACCGTATTTTTCAGTATGTATTAAAACAATTCAACAAACTCTATCAAAATAAAACAACGAAGTGTCACAACACATGTACTGCTGTATGCGGTTACCTTGAACATGCTATTCAGTAGTGCTTCCTGACTAACCTGACCTAAATCAGAGCAGACGATTTAAACTAGTTATTATGCAATTCAACCGTATCTCTAATCAAGCGCGAAATACACAGAACAATGGGAATACTATTGACATATTATTCAGTGTATACTTAGGAATTTCAATTAGTATAAAATACAAGCCGTGTAATAATAAAGGCCGTCTATATAAACAAGTTCAATATTGTATTACTAAAGCAATATAAACGTTAATATCTAGCAGAGGCTAATTAACTTAAAAGTAGGTTTATATATAGACCCTATACCTCATTTAGTCATTTATTCCCAGCCTTATATAAAATCAATGTAAACAAAAAAAAAAGAAGACATTAAGCTAATACCATGCTTTATGGAATTACGCTAGTCTGTTTCTTAATTCTTCTCCAGTTGTTTTATTACATTCGTAGACTGTTGTATAATTGCAGCGGCGGCCGCTAATTATCCCGGTCCAGAAAGCAGCTATGGGGATTGACTGTGTTAGGAACGGCAGTGCCTTCGAACGAGTTTAAAATAAATAAAGTGGAACACAGTCAACGTGGTCTACGACTTATCTCGGCATTTTACTTTATGACGTTGGTAAACGCATTTATTGTCGAGGATACAGCTGCGCCAATGAACATTTGGACCTCTGGATGTTTCATACCATGGATATTTAATTTTCACAATTTGGGTCCCGAAAAGACAAATGCGTCCAATGCGTTCGACGTTTAGTACACTGACAAGTTGACTTTCGTACACTGACAAGTTTGCTTTCGTAGACTGACAAGCTGACTTTCGTACACTGACAAGTTGACTTTCGTACACTGTCAGGTTGACTTTCGTACACTGACAAGTTGACCTGACAAGTTGACTGTCGTACACTGACAAGTTGAATACCGTAGGCCATTGAACGTTTAAACGTATACTATGGTCTTAAATATTATTTTACTGATTTCTAACTTTATTTATCAACAGTGGAGTTATTTTATTCATTTAGCTCTATTGGCCGAAGGCCAGCAGAGCTTATGGTATGTCGATTTGTCCGTCGTCCGTCCGTCCGTCGTTAGGCGTTAACTTTCGTCTCGTTAAGACGATAGAGCCTTCATTTTTCATCTGATCTTTACCAAACTTTACAGATTTTTAATGTCAATGAAAGCTAAAAGAAAAACGAAAACCAGCTAGATCGGACCAGTAACGGCGGAGTTATGGCCCTTGATTTAGATAAAATGCTACATTTTGCCTCGTTAAGACGATAGGGCCTTCATTTGTCGTCTTGTTAAGACGATAATGCATTCATTTTTCATCTAATCATAACCAAACTTTATCAGATTGTTAATGTCAATAAAAGCTCGGAAAAGTTTGAAAACCAACTAGATCGGACTAGTAACAACGGAGTTATGGTCCTTGATTTAGTTAAATTTTGCATCGTTAAGACGATAGGGCCTTTATTTTCTATCCGATCTTTACCAAACATTACCAGATTATTAATGTCAATAAAAGCTCGTGCAAGTTTGAAAACCAATCAGATCGGACCAGTTACAGCGGAGTTATGGCCCTTGATTTAGGTAAACATGTTATATCTTGCCTCGTTAAGACAATAGGGCCTTCATTTTTCATCAGATCTTTACCAAACCTTACCAGATTGATAATATCAATGAAAGTTCGGACAAGTACGAAGACCAGCCATATCGGACCAGTAACAGTGGAGTTTTGACCCTTGACTTTGTTAAAACTGCTATATTTTGAATCGTTAATACGACAGGGATTTCACTTTTCATCTGATCTTTACCAAACTTTACAAGATTGTTAATATCAATGAAAGCTCAGACAATTTCGCAAACCAGCCAGTTTGGACCAGTAACAGCGGAGTTATGGCCCTTGATTAATTAAAAATGCTATATTTTCTTTTCGTTAAGACGACATGGCCTTCATTTGTTATCCTATCTTTACCAATCTTTACCAGGTTGTTCATATCAATGAAAGCTTGGAAAAGTTCGAAAGCCAGCCAGATCGAAAGAGTAATTCTGGAGTTATGACCCTTGAATTAGTTAAAAAGGATGTTTTTTGCCTTGTTAATACAATAGGGCTTCATTCGTAGCTCAACTGGTCGAAGGCCAGCAGAGCTTATGGGATGCCGAGTTGTCCGTCGCCCGTCCGTCCGTCCGTTGTCCGTCCGTCGTCCGTCGTTAACTTTAGCAGGGCGACTAAGAAGGTGTCAGACCGGTGAAAATCAGCCCATTGAACACAATGCAATATAGGCTATATTTGGAGATCAGTCACAAGTCCACAACATTCGTTCGCTTAAATACACTTTTATTCCGTGTATTAAACACATTTTGCTAGCAAACGGTCCCATATCTGGAATAAAACACCAATTCAGTTTTTCAATATTTCGCGTCATTCATTCACACTATGCGTATTTTGAAATAAACATCTGTCAATACCACATCTCTACCTAACCTCTGTGCTCATACTCTCCAAAGAAATAATCCTGTCAAACACAGTAAAATACTAACTATTCACGACAACAGACATACTACTTTAACCTCAGGTTAGATTTAACGATGAAATAAAATCTAGTCTTGGGATAAACACATGCAAACTAGAAACTTTGGATTCTTTCAAGGAACTATTTTAGCACCCTACGACACGGAAGTACTTCCTGACTGGTCTGACACCAGAACAAAGGCGATTTGAGATAGGTGTTCTTGGAGACGGGAAGTCTGCTAACTGGTTATTCGGCAAGTTGGATAAATGGTAAAAAGTTATTCGGGAAAACCAAATTATTTGTGTGGGAGATAGTAAATCAAATACAGACGCCATCCATGCTTATATATACGTTTAGATGGATCTGAAATAGAACTACACCATCAAAAACAATTGTCTGTGTGTAAAAATAATATATAATTGATGCATATTTTTCTTGATTTCAAATTACTCAACCAGATGCTGCTACTGAACGTAAATAAAGCGTATTTCAACAGCACTACTCTGTAATCTTGAGATATTCTAAATTAAGGCGGCAAATTTGATAAAACAAAAAGATATCAAAAGAGATATAAGAAGCTCATTCATCTACATGCTTCACATGTATTCGTCCAAATTTACACTGTGATTTGTTATTTTATTTAATTTCTGTTTTAAAAGATACGCAAAAAAATAGACAAATGTAAACCATCTTAAATTCAGACATGTGTTCAATTTTAGAATGAAGATGATGCCAGTGATTGCGATGATAAATTTGATAAGTATGATGTTCACATGATGATAGCGACAGAGTGACACACAAGAGGTGCTTTCTGTTTGTTTTCACGGACACAGGCTAAACATTTATTATTACATATACGTATTATTATGTAACGCATGCGTTGCGTTTGCTCAGTATCCAGCACTTCCAAGATATTATCGAAACAAATCATTAAATGAAAGTTGGTAAATATCAGAATGTGTTTACTTAAGTGATTGCATACACAAGCAGCAACTCACTTAATTTCCTTTTTTGTAACAGTTCAGATGCAATCACGTTCATTTGTGGTCCTGCCTTAATTCCATTAAGCGATGGGAAAGCTTATATTATCAGGATTTTATAACGTATATTCCGACAATAAAACAAGTTGAAAAACATTTTTTTGCTAAAAACAAATGCGATAACCATTTTTTAAAATTACCTTTAAATGTTTTAATTTTACGATATGCAAACTTTCAAGCTGATATTAAGGTTTTATTTCATACCCCAGCCCGTTTTCGCTTCTTGGAGAAGGGGTTGGATGGGGTATGGAAGTTAATACTCGGTTCAACCCCCTTTTATATATACTCGTAGAGGATCTTACATGAGTACTCGTTCATTATTTCATTTATTAAACGAGTTGGCAAAATGATATACATGTAATGCGAGGCTCTTACCGAGCATTATATCATTTATGCTAATGAGCTCGCATTATATCATTTTTGCTAATGAGTTTAATAAATTAAATAATGAATGAGAACGAATGCTACATTCTATATACCACCTAACTCACATATCGACTTTTATTGCATTTTGCCTGTCGCTTCACGCGAAACCGACATAAACCGTGGGAATTCGATCATAGTCATCGATTTTCTTTCACAGCGCATGCTAGGCTTATTTGCATACTTATATACACAGGAAAAATATCAAGGCATGTAATTCATACGCTTTAAATATGCGATACATATGTATTCCACGTATGTATTACATATGAAAGTAACACATATGTAATACATATGAAAATATATTTTACTAAATAATATTAAACCTTATATAGGTTGTTAATGCATGATCTACAATATTCGGCGTGTTTTTTTTTTATAAATGTATTTTATGTATAATAGTTTCATATGAAATACATATGTATACATTTCATAGGTGTGATTTAACATGAAAAATATATGTGGTATATATGTGACACACATATATATCATTTACATATTTGGCACATATGTAAATAACATGATTTATATATGAAAGAAACATGCAAATAATAAGAAAGTAACACATATGTGGCACATGTCAAAACATTTTGCCTATGAAAATAGTTGTATATCGAAAATATAGAATGGTGTTATTCAATTCCCACACCGTAAGTTATGTGATACATTATCGTAACCAACAACCTAATCA
Source organism: Cyrtodaria siliqua (assembly GCA_037043455.1). Taxonomy (NCBI): domain Eukaryota; kingdom Metazoa; phylum Mollusca; class Bivalvia; order Adapedonta; family Hiatellidae; genus Cyrtodaria; species Cyrtodaria siliqua. The sequence goes on along the minus strand of JAWPHD010002526.1, from coordinate 161,988 downwards.
CATTTGGTAAAAATTGGATAGCGCTCTGTTTCTAATTGTTTGACAGTCTGATTTGTGTAACTAAATCAAACACTAATATAATTGACATAAAATCTACAATAATATGTTAAAAGGATACGATAGGAACTGTTTCTCACCGAGTGTGTACACATGCAACTATGGTTTTGAGCCGAATATTCCTGAACGGCATCGTATGTCAGTGTATATCGCTGGCGGAAATTGGATTGGAGCCTCTGATTGGATACACTACCGCGGAGGGCCATTGTTCTGGTAAAACATTTCTAACTCATAACGTTAATTAATATGTTTTACTCTCGTTATTCATATAAGATGCAATCTATTACATCATTTGTCTCGTTTACACAGTAACATTTATTCTTCCTCGACAATCATTTCATTAAAAAATAATATTGTTTATTAAAAATTGCCGCAAAGCCAATGACATCGTTCTGAATGTGAGATATCGTTTTAGTTTTTTTCAGAAATCCTCCTGCGGAAGGAATTGAAACTCTCATTTCTCATGCTGTAAACACTTTAAATACTCAAAATTGCACCTGCAGGGCATTATCGCAAACTATCAAAATTAGCATTCCTAATTACGTTTGATCATTGGAAGATTTAGTAGAAAAATATCCGAATCAGATAATAAAGAATGCAGTGAGCGATAAGCTTGCTGGCATGCAATAATATTCATCCTTTTAACCAGTTTCCATGTGATGTTTCACTAATCGCGTTTTACTTTTTGCTTAACTACAGACATCTGATCGAAACTAATATTGTGTTATGTTGGACGATAACTTGACACCTGTAAATACACATTCCTGCGTATGGATGGGTATACGTGTTTGAATCGCCAACATTCGTTTGCATAAAGGTTCATGAATATTATATAATATTGTTTGTAGTGTTTTAACACTGACCAGTCAATGTTTGTTTTATAAAGTCCATATATTGCTGTGACTTGGACTGTTTCCACTGTGTCCGTGGGTCTGCTTTCATCTCTTGTTTGTGTTAGCTACTTTCTGTATTTCACCAAGGTTTACATATTAAGCAAATAGCAATGGAATCGTCATAGTCAATGCATGATAACAATGTCATTATGGCGGAATGGCAATTTAAACACAATTCAATGTAAATAGTAGCAAGGTAAGGAAAAACGAATCTCTAAGTAGACTGCACAAACTGAAGACAGTCAACATAATATATGTCTATATCTAATACGTTTAGGTGGGAGGGAGATATTGTGTTTATTTATACATATCAATGTATTCTATAAAAAGAAAATGTACACTATTGGTGGATACTATATGGATACCATATTAAGTTTTGTATTTTGTATTTGTTTCTTAAACTAAAAAGAAATGTTTTATATGTTCATCAAGATTCAATCTTGACTCTCAAGTATGGACAAAGAAAGATAATAATTAACAGACGATCTTATATCTTAGTATCTTTACAAGACTGTAGTATGTCAATAAACAAAGAAAACACTTGATGCACGTGATGTTCGAGCTTATTGCATTTTATACGGTAGCCGCTTTATTCTATCAGTCATGTATAATCACTTTCACTTGTGGACATAAAGGATCCCTTTTTCAGTATTATTGATGGTATTACGAAGACTATCAGGGTCAATACGATGGAACTAAATTTTGGCCATAACATGATGATATCGTCTATGAATCTCCACTGTAGTTGTACTAGTTGATATATTGGAATACATTTGGTTGCTGTTTGTTTTTGGAGGTATTTCCGCTGATTCTCTGTACGTGTCGTTGTATATTGAGCTTTTTAAGAACTTTAAAAGAATGTACTTTTACTTTTAAAGCATTGCAAATTGTCATGGATGACGGTAAGTCGATGACTAGTTGATGGTTTTGCATTTTTATTCGAAGGCGGGTTTTTCTGTACCGGAACTGTTGTCATGAAAGAAGACGGTGACACCATGGTTTATCGAAAACGAATGCATTTGTTGATGTATGATTTGCATATTGCAAAGAAAACATATTACTTCATGTTAACATGATTATCGCAATCTCTTAGAAAGTACGAATATAAACATAGCATACCTTAATTCTGAAAAGAGCCTTGTATCCTTCTTAGAACAAAGGTTCGGCAGCGTTTTTAACAATATTTATCAAAGGTATAAATCATAACACCTGTATCGTAGACGAAAACTTCATTTTTGATAATCCTGTTTTGCTTTTAAATTGTGATAAGACATTCTCATGTTTATTCTTAAATGTGAAAAATTGCATGTATCTGCAAACTGTACAGTTCTTATGCTTTTCCGCCTGTAGATGGTATAAAATAACAAACAAGCAATAATGTTTAACATGTCACAGGATTAGAAAAATGTGCAGCCAGACCGGGGCTCGAACCCGGGACCATCGGACTACCGTTCCGATGCTCTACCGACTGAGCTAGCCGGCCGGACAATGCAACATCAATCATCCTGTTAGATATCCATAACCGTGACACACTCCCCCTACAGACTGAAATTCGTCCTCGAATTTCCATGGGTACAGAGAATCATTTGCATGTTTCTCGAAGTTTACTCAGTCACGGTCCCCCGTTAGGCGCCAAATGTCACAGGGCTAGAAAAATGTGCAGCCAGACCGGGGCTCGAACCCGGGACCTTCGGACTACCGTTCCGATGCTCTACCGACTGAGCTAACCGGCCAGACAATGCAACATCAATCTACCTGTTAGATATCCATAACCGTGACAAACATCTTTCTCATTTTTCAACATAAATGACATCAAAGTAAACACATGTATTACTTTATTTACAATTACTTTGGCTTAACATGTTTCATTGTAAGCAATTGATCAAAACAATATTTATACTGACGTCAAGAAAGAACAAGTGTCAATTTAACGTTACGATTAATGACAGTGACTGACGTTTTCGCTATTTCAGTTGATATATTTAAATTTAATGAATGCATCTATAGACCTTACTGGCGTCCGCTCGAACGGATGTTCACTCTTTCAGTTAATAGTATAATACAATCATCTGTAAACCGTGACCAGAGACTATATCATCAGCCGATATGTATTATAAACGCATATATATACCGTGGTCAGAAACGTTTACTTACTTTCGCCTTATCAGTTGATATTCCTAATGTATTAACGCCGCTCTATGGGTTGATACATGTGATACGCACATCTGTCTTATCAGGTTATTTTGCTCTGACAAATTGTCAGTAAAATACATGAAACATGTGAATAAAGGGTCCGTGGCCTTGTATTTTGGAATGAATTTTTATCTCGTCAAATATCATCCCTCCAACAAGCACAGGTGGCTTAGCCCATGGTTTCATAAAAAGTAAGTATAATAGTTTGAAATAATAGCATATCAGTTAATTGATACATCACGTCGTGCTTTGTACGTGCTCTGTGGTAAAGAGCTTAAAATGTATGGAAACTGTTCCGGAAGATGAATGTATGTTCTCACGTGTTGGTTTTGTGTAAAACAAACAGATTTTAGAATGATGTTTATTAGATCATTGATGATGATTATTCGGTCATTGGTGACGTTTATTCGATCATTGCAAAACGCATCGTTGCTAAACAGCTTACTATTTTTCTGTTATATGTGATAAGCAACACGACTGTCAAGCCGATAACGGTAAATTGTTCCAAGTATTATATTCAAATGTAAAAGCGTTACTATCGGACGAGGTGTTTAACTGGTGTCGTGTATCACGTCTTTCACGAGATTAATAAGCCCTATATTTAGTTTTATTTGGACATTTAGAAGCATTTTTATAAGTAACGCGGTTCACAGACCGTAAGTTAAACTTAATTTTAACAAATATAGATATAACAATCGTAAAGGAAAGGTAGCAATCAAGGACGAAAGTCAACCACAAACACACATAAACAAAGAACAACAAGATGAATAAAATACCAAATAAGACATCCCAAACTCAAAAGGGTTGACAATAGGGCTACCGCCTTGGAACGGTCAGTGGCAAAAAAGGCCGCCGGGGGACTGGGGTGTTGGGGTGGGGTATAAACCAGGTTCTAGGGTGCACCAAACCTCACACTTACCCTACAGTCATCCCAATAAAACGGGATAGTGTAAATAAAGAAATCCCCGTCATGAACTATTCTCTAACCAACAAGGCAGCATTAATAGGCAATATAAGTAAAACACAAGGATGCTCGTGTATATATAAATAAAAAGAAAAGTTAAGATTAAGTAAATTAAGATTCACATGAACACTTTGCATGGATGTCATGTTCCTATCACGTTCACGAACGTTGGGAGTAAGTTTGGAATTACGTGTATATATATAATGTAGTTTTACCATTTGACATTTTAGTTAGATGATATCGTCTAAACAAAATTAGTTTCTTAAATTCCGACATAACTGTATAATTATATTATGACCAAACCTAGCCATGCTACATGTAGTTGTCTGGATTCATATAAATGGCACTATATGGTATATATCTGTGTAATACTTATAATGTCTAGTAATGTTGCCCAGCTTATTATAGGATAAATGGTGCCGAATGGTTTCGTATGGGTTAACAATAGGTAGTAGTGAGGTCTTGTGCACTCTAGAATGGGTTAAAACACAGCGACAAGAATGTGTCTGCATTCCTTCGTTTGTGGTTGTTTATGACTTTGCTCGGCCTTAAATTAAAAGTCGCCCCGAATAGAAATCAGTAGCGTTATTACTTACTGTTCCTCTGGGATCATCAAGCCCATTCTTTGTTGCCTAAAAGTAGAATATCGCTTAAGCCGGTGCCAGGAGGCGTGAGAAGTGTTGCATCTTATAATTACCTCTCATGAACAGACTCAATAAAACCGGTCATGTTTTGTTGCATGAACATGTTTATGTTTAATTAAATCGAAATCAATACACAACAATATATATTTACAAATTCATACATTGCAATATCAGTGAAAAGCGAGAATAATATTTTATTTGATGACGTTAGACAACTTTGAACAGGTAAATTAATCCACATGTAAATTGTTTTTATCAATTATCTGGCAATAGTTATGCAGCTATACAATTCAGATTTACCTCATTTCCCCGTGCAGTCATGCAGTGGTAAAAGAATCTACCTCATGCAAATAATACAGTTTTAAATATATGTTTCTCTCCGGGACAATCAAGAAATGTTCAAATGATGTTTAAGAGTTAAATTTGTTGATTGATATTACTATAAAAATGCTGGCCATTCATCTTTAAAATGGAATATCAAAAGAAGCCGGTGCTAGAAGGCGTGAAAGGTGCTGCATCTTATAATTACCTCCCATGAACAGACTCAACAAAACCGAGTCTGTTACTTTTCTCCCTTGGTTGTGTTGGTTGCTTCCAAGGGATCATTTTTTTCCGTATTTATTAATGCTTTTTATCTTAGAACGTTTCAAGATAGTTACGCTGTCCTCATTGCCAAAGAGGGATCCTCTCAGTACATCTGATTTACTTGATTAATGTCCCTTGTTTTACAGTAGAGCTAAACTGATATGTATCATGTATCATTAAATAATCTGAGTATATATTGGTATATAATGGTACTGTAATGAACACGTAACTGCCATTGACATGTCATTGGCATGACACATTTTGATCCGTATCCTTAGAAACGATATCATTACTACACACTGTTACGCAATGGATAACTAGGGTGTTGACTATTGTGTAATCATCTCGTCACAGCCTAGGTCAAGCTGGATCCGGTAATCACAATGTAAAAGTCTTACAAACCACAACCGGATTGCTCGGTAGATTTGCGCGAATATAATTAGACAATATAATAAACATCTATATCCATGTCGAACAATTCAAGTTGTCGTTCTATATCATTTTATCACTGATCAGCCCTAACAAATTGCCACATGCCCTCTTGTGGCTCTCGGGAGAGTTCACATTTGGTGGATATAGTCATGACGGTCGAACGTGATCTCAATACAATTACTCGATTTTCAATTTATTTCGCAACAATATTTTATATTTTCCATATAACATGTACAAAGTGTCAATAAAGAACAAAGTTTTCTCGAGAATGACACCAAGTACACCAGCTAACGGCAAGTAATCTAGGTAACCTGTGACATGACACCAAGTACACCAGCTAACGGCACGTACTCTAGGTAACCTGTGACATGACACCAAGTACACCAGCTAACGGCAAGTACTCTAGGTAACCTGTGACAGTCTAGATATGCAATGCTTTCATATCGTGCCGTGAACGTATTTGTTTCCTGAAAAGGGCTATAAAATAATATATTTACATAGGATCACTCTACTTGGAAATCAGGACATAACATAATTGTTATTATATACACGGTTTGAATGAGACGATAAACAATATACGTTGAGGTTATTAGCTTAAATTTCTTTATTTTGCATCGATTGGGGAATAATTTCTTGGCATTTGTATTATTGTAAACATTCTCGATTGCTATTAAATAATCATCGAATATAACCGATTGTCCAATTGAAACTTGTGTTAATATATATTGTCCCTTTCTTTGGGATTAGTTACCGATTATGAAGTTTTAGTCGCCCACATATGTGTAATGTTATCGTTAGATTTGAAGTCGTGATAAGGCCTGAATACAAAACAAATGCTACTGGGAATTCTCTCATGTATCTTAACACACACAGTAACCAGTTCAGATTTGAAAGTGGCATGTATTATTGTCTAAACAGCTTTGTTTCCATGTATATACTCATTCAGTCGAAAGACAGTCCAAATAAAGGAAAAGTACATTATAAGAATGTTCATGACTTGTCCAGGCAAATTCAACAGGAGGAAAAACTAGTTAGACAAAAATCGAGAATCAGCCAAAGTTCCAGTTAAGGGTGCCCTCTGGTGAATATCAGAACAGTAAGAATTTTTAATTTCCCTGTTTTTTATGAAGACTAACATATTACTAGTTAGTTTCTGGAAAAATAATGATGGGTCGGTGATATAACTTTTTCGCAAAATTAATCTTTAGTAATACACTCTCACAGTGTGGTTTTAAATTCTGAATCAGCTGAAAATTGTGTATGGCAACTTATATGTGTGTAGTGTGGTTTGCAGAACAGGTATCGATTTTCCGTCTTTTTTAATGTAATAGTTCATACTTTAGGACGAAAAGTTAAGAGTTGTGGTATTTTTATCACCATCTGAACAATTATTACATCCCTTGTCATTACCCCACCCAGTTTACTATAAATTGCATTTTTAAATTTGTGATAAATCAATTTTTCATGATAAAGGAACAGTTAACTTTTTGAGATATTTTGTCTACAATATATATAAGACCTGAGTTTTAGAATGAAAAAATAAAAATTGGGGGTCGGTGTGCATATAAGAAAGATATTCAATAAAAACTGAGAAAAAAATGTGCTTTTTTAGATTTCGACGAGCTCTGACATATAACGGCATAGGTCTGTAACAAATAATAGGAACAATACTTTGTATGCTGTCTCTGTATATCCTAACACATGTCTTTGTAATAAAGTTTAAATTAAGTGAATATCTTAAACGGTTTTTGAGAAATACCATCTTTTGTACCCCTACCCCCCATTTTGGCTTATGTTAAAAATTGTCAATTTTGGGCACAAAATGTGAGGTAAAAAAAAATTTCTAAAAAATGTTCATTTTTTTTGCACTAAAATATCCCTATTCGGCATGAGTTTGTTACTGTATAATTATTTTTTCCAGTTTTATTATAATTTTTGAAATATAACAAATGTAAATTTCCGGAAGTGCAAAAATCCAAAACCTCAGCAGTGGTCCACCCTTAAGTTTTACTAATAATTTGAATTTCTGGATCTTCAGGTCTCACTATGCACTTAGCTCCCTTGCATGTGACTTGCATGTGACTGTAGGGTGATTCTTACACCATAAAAAGTAGGGGTGTGTTCTTCGGTTTGAGATATTTTAATAATTGCCCAAGGATATTTTCTTTTCTTGTTGCAGGTGAGAAAACAATAGTGTGAGATTGGATGAACAGCGATTAGACGACACTGACAGCAAAATGTGACACATTTGTGGGTGCTCAAAATGCGTATGAATTTAGGTGCAAACTGTTTAGTGAAAGCCGAAAAGAGTACCTTGACTGCCACCACTCACATTAAAAAAAAACCAAACTGGGCTATGTACCAGATTTTGTGGATTTTTATGAGCAGCAGTAACTGTATTTTCCCCAAAAAATACTTTTAGACTGTAATTGCTCGATTCAGAATGGAAAATTGGACTTTACTGCCTATGGCCAACACAGTAAAATCGAAGTGTGTTGTGAGACCTTCACTGCATTGTTCGTGTACTTACCATCCATCTATTTACAAACAACACGTTATATAATCGTATGATTTAAGATATGTTTTACGAGGAATAGCATTAATACAGATACGAGACAATCTCAGTCCCTTAGAGGTTTTAGGAGTTATACTCAATTCAATTTATTCATTGCAATAATCACAAAAGACCATACAACGCATATGTCCTGGCGGCAATGAATGGCAGATCTTGTACATTCAAAGTTGACAACACTAGCAATTCAAATTACGGAAAACACTTTAGATAAGGTGTTATGGGACTAAAACATCATTATCACCGAGTTATTATGAGCAACATTGGGATTTTGACGCAGTGTTTGCTGTCATTTCAAATTACTAGCGGCAACCAATATTGATCGATGCCATTTTAAAAATACGTTTTTTTTTCCTTTAGCTATGAGTCGATTATAATATGAACTCTTGTTTTTTATTGCACCTCGCACAAAATCATAGGAATTTCATTTGATTAAAACGGTCACATGGTGACCCTCTTTTATTCTATAGTGGGTCAGTATATTTTATAAAGGGTCACTAACACTAACAATATGGACTACAATTCCTATTCAAAGTTTAAATCATTTGCCAATAGTTCTTTAAGGCGTTAGTTAAAAACATAATCAGTAAATTTAATAATGTTTTTAAACTGTACCGGTCGTGATGTCAACGTCATGACGTCGAATTGCGCGTACGTCTCTATGACGTTGACGCGCCATTAAAATCGGTTAAATATAAGCGTTTGTCTTAAAAAAGGTGCTCGATGCAATAAATCAGTTATTGGGTTTGTTACTGATCCCCTAAAGAAATATGTAGGGTCAGTCAGATGTATAGGGGGACTCGGCTATCGCCTCGCCCCCTATAAATCTTATTGACCCCACATATTTCTGTAGGTGTCACTAACAAACCCAATAACTAATAATAGAAACATTTATACGTATATTGCACATCGACTGGCTACTTGATGGTAAGTTCACTTTTTATTTTCAATTATTTTTCGTTTGAATGTCTGGCATTTGAATGTGTATGGATATCAGCTAGAGTAGTTAGACCATGCACAGATTAATGTATTCATTTATACCATTTGTATTGTAGGGATATCAATGTCACTAGCACTAAACACTGAAAACCTAAACTATATAGCTATTAAACCAAACAGATTATACATGTACGGACATTAGTAATTTGCATACACAGACAATATTATTCTATATCACTATGGAACCTGTTTTAAGTATCTGTAATTATTAATGAAACAGCGTTTTAAACTAAGTTTTATTTTAGTTTTGATTGATTTTCTATGTTGTAAATAACATTAATTTTGTTACCTACCTTATATTGATGTTGACCTAACCGTTGAGTGACAATCAACATACCATTGTCTGCGTTTTCTGTCTGCTGTTTAGGGCGCTAAAAATAAAATATATTTCACTATTATAACAAGTGTGGTAAAATTATAGTAACTATTATATTGCAAGCTGGTTTGGGTGAGGCTGGGTGCAAACTCGAACCTGGTTTAAACACATGCGGCATTTTTGCTACTGACACCGTGGTGCAAAGAAGGTACCCCTATTTATTTTCAACCCGTTTATCTTTCAATCTGAATAACTATAAAAGTTCAGAGGAAATGATTCAGTATAAACATCGATCGAAGTCTTATCGTTGACTGCGTAGTGTTTAGGGATTAGAACGGCTTTTGGTGCATGTTGTGCATCATGAGTAGTCATCAAACAGTTTCATTAACAATACGCTTTAATACAATAAAAGGAGCAGCATTTATATTTAAATATGAAAGTACATAGAAAATCTTACATGAGTATTCATTCAATATTTAATTTATTAAACGAGTTGGCAAAATGATATAATGCGAGGCTCTCTTGCCGAGCATTATATCTTTTTTGCTTACGAGTTTAATAAATTCAATAATGAATGAGAACGAATGTTAGATTTTATTTATTACATAACTTATAACGTCACATTACGTCAGAAAACATACATTAACGTCACGTCCATAACGTTATTAACGTTGTGTTATACCACTAGTGGAATATCAAAAATATTGAATGGTGTTATTACACTCCCACACCACATGTTATGTGATTAAATAGGATATATACAGAATACAATGTAAAGGATTTGCGCATCATTACTGTAATAAAATAATTGTATTTCTGCTTTCCAGTCAGGATTTATTCCTGGTGATTCAACAGTGAACCAGTTAACTTATCTCTAAAACGTATTTTGTCAAGCTTTAGATTCGCACAAAGAAGTACGCGTAATATTCTTCGATATTAGTAGAGCATTTGACCGCGTCTGACATAAAGCTCCTCTTGTCAAGCTCAAGGCAGCGGGACTTTCTAATGATCTTTTACAATTTGTGTCTAGTTACCTGAAGAACAGGCGACAATGTGATATAATTCCTGGTTCAAAATCCAAGTGGAATAAAATTAATGCTGGTGTCCCACAAGGGTTAGTACTGAGTCCACATCTATTTCTTGTTTATATAAACGACATTGTTGATAAAATAAGGTCGAATATCCGCTTATTTGCTGACGACACTAGTCTCTTTCTTATAGTCGATCATAACAATGATGCACAGCGCTCTAAACGAAGATACAGTGAAGTTAAATGAAGGGACAAGAAATGGCTTGTTACTTTCAACCCAGCTCATTTGATATCAAGACAAGTTAACAAACCTATCCACCCACACTTAGTTATGGATAACACAAAATAGAAATTGTTTCCTCACACAAACACTTAGGTGTTTATCTTTCCAACGACTGCGGCTGGCACTCACATATCAACTAAGTTACAAAGAAAGCATGGTTGCGAATACACATAATGGGAAAGCTACAGTTTCAACTGATAGACAATCACTGGAAATAATCTACTCAAGCTTTATAAGACCCATCTTGGTATATGCTGATGTCATCTGGGATAACTGTACAAAAATGAAAAACTAGAACTTGATAAAATACAAAATGAGGCAGCTAGAATTGCTACAGACACCACTAAACTAGTATCCATCCACAAACTAAATCAAGAATCCTGCTGGGAAAGTCTCGACTCTCGTCGAACTAAACATAAGCTCACACTTCTTAACAAAATGATTAATCACACTACCCCTCCATACCTCGCAAATTTAGTTCCACCACTATTTAGCGAATCATCAAGATACAATTTGAGAAATGCAACTGATCTGCAAACTCCTACTGCTCGAACTAATATTTACCGGAACTTGTTTGTTCCTTCGGCAGTTCGCGAATGGAACAAACTCCCAATAGACACAAGACACATTGCATCGTTAAACTCATTTAAACATTGTCTGCAAGGTGACATTAAGCATCCACCTAAATGATATTACCATGGCAGTAGAAAATCTCAGCTACTTCATTCTCGTCTACGAACGAATTGGAGTTCCCTTAACCAGGAATTATTCTTAAAGAATAGTGTGGATTCCCCTCTCTGTCGATGTGGGGGAATCGAAAATACGCACATGTTTTCTGTAACTGTCCAATATACCAAGCGAGTCGAGATGAACTTGTGCGTGCTCTTGTGCCGTTATGCACAGTTTCACTTAAAACAATTCTTTTTGGAGATCCAATGGTCTCCTACCGAACACACGTGGCAATAGTCGAAGCTGTGCATGTATATATACTGTCAAGTAAACGCTTTTAATTTGCTATCAAATTTCTTATATACTTCCTCATCTGAGTAGTTACGTGCCAGTTGTGAACATTTTGAAAACTAGTATAGTGTCTCGCCCCTCCTCCACCTAGTCACCAATAGTTCCATGATGGTCTCCTTACAGCATTTGTTCTACCATTATTCCAACTGATCTGTTTCTTTCTATTCAAATAATACGTATACTTGTAAAATTAAACAAACTGTCATCTCCATGTTAATGTGTGTTTACCGCTAACATCTTCAGTGTTTGTTAAATACCAAGGAGAGGAACTCTATAAGAATATTTCTTTCGTTCCAATCCTATTAACTTTGTATGTATTTGAATATAGATGTTGTAAAAAAGCTGAATAAAATATGTTTAAACCTATGTAATACGCAAATGACGTTCGGATGTATGATTTAAGCTTCATTGTGTCAGGATTTTGTTTTTATATCAAGCTGGTTTAGTTTAAATGTCGTTACTAAATAATTATGTTTAATAAAAGATTGACCTAGTTTACTCAAGACAGCAATGTGGCAATAACATCTTTTTTAAACAATTCGAGAAGTTATTAGATATGATTTGCAAACATGTAATGCTGTGAAGAAAAATATAGGGTGCCAATTTGCATATCGTGCAAGCGGTATTCATTTTTCGTTTCGGTATTATACACTTAACCGTATCGTTATTTCGGAAAAATATTTTATGAACATTAAGATATGTTTGTAAGATACTCAATCTTATTTGTATTACCAAAGAACAGGTTTTATTGCGCATGTGACTCTTTAGTGTAACAACTGTTTGGTTGTTATGCTGCATAGAGCTGTGTGAAGCACCAGTTTACGGTATTCCCACTCAATTATATTCTCAGAAATGTATTAATTATCTAATTATTGCAAATAATGAATCTTTTGTCTGACAATACTCCCATACTTTAAAGTAATTGTTTGCTTGAAACAGACAAGTTTTGCAAAACAATGGCTGATCTAATTCCGTATGCTTTGTTTTTACACATTTAAAGATGCAACATTAGTGATTATTCGAGTTTTACTACTTTCCAGTTTGTCAGGTGTATTATTCATGTTATTTGTTCTTTATCGTATCGTTCGTGAAAATATCTTCTCCAAAAACCTGCAAAACATGCGTGTTCACTAATATATAATTGTTTTCCCCAGAAACATTTCATTAACTTTATCAATAAAAACTGCAAATAATACGTTTGTTCAACATATAGTTTACCTTAAGAGAGTAATAATATTCTTACCTCTGTTGTTAAACTATTTTAATAAATAGTAATATGCATAATGCATAGTCGTGATTTTACCAGCACTATACGTATACTTAAAGTTTTGCTTTTTCCAACATTAATTGAGATGATACAGATTCTGTTTCGAGTATTATTGTATTACATAATCCGATGTGCCCAGGCGTTAATTGAAACAACTTATATATATATATTATTCAACCGCGGTAAAAACTGCTGAGACCTGTTGAGACTGCAGTTACGTACACAATGCCCGTGTCATAAAGCAACTAGTTAGCCTTGTAGGTTAACAGCAGCAATTATGGGATAGATTGTAATACTATATCAGTTTACACATAAAGTATTGGAACTATTTATCGGCATTGTTTACATAGTTTAATTATATCTATTATATTGATAGAATTGCGCAATTCACTAAAATATGAGTCTTCCGAACACTTCTTCAGCTGTTTCATTACTGCATGCAATAAGAATAATATGCATTTAAACGGTTGTTATGATAAACGTTTCTGTGGTTTATACATTAACAAATAGCATCCATTTACATTATATTGCATTATTAGAATTCTCATAGATTGGCACTTTCGTTTAAACTGTGTTGGTATATACTTAACATGACTGGAATACTTGTATGAACATACACACGAAAGTAAAGTAAATTTCTCTGCTTGTTTTATTTTAAAATAACAAAAGAACGTTGGTGTCGTCTGAGTCGATACCATTGAGCTTATAGTGTGCACTATTCGTCAAAGTACTAGTAAATAGAAAGTAATACACTTATGTGCAAATATAAAATCTGAACTATTTTATAACAGCGTATTTCTCTTTGTTCCTTATTAGCCTCTAAGTGAACTTATTCAAACACTTGAAACATGTCTATGTTGTAACACTTACTACGATATGCTTGTGCCAATATTGTGAATACTTGTTTATTTTCCGAGTGCACAAATCAAAATATCTGCATTATCTTCAATTAACCAAGAAATCATGGAATTCCGAAGAGCATGTTTCTGCTTCCAATATGTCATTATAGATGAATCAAGATCGCGAGATAAGAATCAGATGTTTCCATTAGGGGATGCTTTCAAATAAAAACTGGAAAAAACATAGAATTGCTTTGTTTTTATTTAACACGTCGGTGTGATATATGTCCCATGTGTGTGGTCTTGATTTGCGTGCATGGTGTTATGCAAATGAGAAACATCCACACTGTAATAATTGCATGTTTGGTGTTATTCAAACGAGAAACAACCACCATGGTATGACAGCATGTGTTTGTCCAATATCATACTACGCGCCTCATTATGATACTATGGAAACTACCACTCTATAATATATCAAGAAATTCTAAATAACAATAGTCTATAATGTGTATGGTAGCTTTCAAGCGTAGTACTAGACTGGCAATGTCTGTATGTTTGTTCATGTTTATAATATTTGAGACAACAACTCAAGCTATAATCAAATAAAATAGTCTGCATTAAATTGGAATTATTTTCTTCAAACATAAGGACTTGTCATAGCCGTATTTCTACTCTCTGAAATTCAAAGGAGTAAGTTGACCTCATGACAGATGTCGTGCTATGCCACTTATCTACAGATGTTACTGCAACCCCTTATTTCAAATCTAAACTGGTAAAGTAACTGTACATAGCTTGTGCCATATGAAAGAACAACACTAACAGTACAAATAAATACAAATTATTTCACAAGTGATGAAATGAAACATGTTTCTTTTTATTATTATTTATAACTGAATATGGATAATGCCATTAAGAAACCTCTTCTTAAATTACATAAAAATCGTTCTAGACGAAATCATGAACTTGTAAATGCAGTACTAATATCTTAATGGAAAGCATGTTTAATTTTGTTCCCGCACAGGAAGCGTGAAAAGTTTAAAAAATCCAAATGCCAGTGTTTGTGTTTAGTTGCTTAGTAATTACAAATATACACTCTTCCACGGTTATTGATGTTTCACCTGATGCAATAGCAGACAGAAGAACTTGTGAAAAGGGTAACACAACGGGACGTTTATTAAGACAATACAGAAGGTACAAGTCTGCAAATGTCATTCGAAAACAAAACGGAAAAACTAATATCATATTTGCAAGGACATAATCACTTTTTGGAAATCTTATTGAATTATTCAGCTACAAAGCAATGAAGGCAATTTCTGCTTATCAGAATGGCCTTCCTCTGATATATGTACATTTAAAAGGTCTCATGTAGAACAAGGACGAACGGTGGGCCTTTATCCTTCTCCTGCTTTAAGGCTGTCCATAAGTGTTTGTGTTAATAAACGTTTATTGATACTAAAAATCATCAGATAAATTGGGTTAGGGGAAGGGGAGGGGGTTCAGTATGTGGTGTCAGAAGCGAAACAGCACTTTTCATTCATTCAAGGGCCACACTTGTGCTGTTTATGCACACATTTGGGTGGTTATTGAATGTGTTCAAGCTTTCATTGATGACCAAGGTAACTTTATAAACTATAATACTTAAGTAAAACAATGGCGAGGTGAGGGGTGTCAAATATGGATGTTTTTCAAATTTGTTCGAACTTTAATTAATATTATTATTTGAGAAATGTTGGTGTAAATCAGATGAAATGTTGCAGCTAGTGTGTTAATAAAGAAAAGTTTAGCATTTTAAATAATTAAATTAACTCTGTTTTTTCTAGTCCGCCAGTTTTTGTCATTCTGTTTACGCCTTTTCTCTGACTTAGATAAATTCATAAAATAAAGTATTATAAACAAATTTGTGTGGAAGAAAGTGGTGGAGTAGGTAGCGATACTTGCCCAAGCTTGTATTGATTTATAATGCTGTGGTTCAGAGATACTCAGAATAAGGTTTCCTTTTAAAAAACCGGTTTGAATTGTTAAATACCTGCTGAAGTTGAAGATTCCGCCATGTTAATACGTAGCTTCGCAAGTATTCCGAAGAATCCATAGTTTAGCGAAGGTAATTGGATTGGATTGAATTGGATTTTATAGTCGCACCAACAGCTAAGGTCATATGGCGACTTTCCAGCTTCCATTGGTGGAGGAAGACCCCAGGTGCCCCTCCGGGCAATTTTCGTGCACGGGCGGGCACCTGGGTAGAACCACCGACGTTCCGCAAGCCAGCTGGATAGCTTCCTCACATAAAGATTCCTAGGCCCCTGAGGGATCGAACCTACAGCGGTGAGGGGCAAGTGATTTCAAGTCTTAGCGAAGGTAAATTATATTGAAACAGCTGTATGTTTTAATTGAATCTCAATAGATTTACTGGCAAAAATATGAAACACGCATATTGACAATATGAAAACTACATTGTTTTATTAAAAAAATGGTGAACGGTCTTGGAATCCCAATTTAAATAAATCGATACCATCATGTCAACACCTATCTCCAGAAGTGGACCCTTCCTTCAAGTTTTAAGCAGGGAACCGATTACTTCCTGTTCAGTTTTGAGAAGGGAACCGGTTACTTCCTATGAAAAATCCGAAATCAATACAAAGGCTAGCACCCGAAGGTGCAAGCCAAAGAGACAGATAATTATTTTTAAGATTTAAGACTTTATTTTGATTCTGATTAAATTAAACTATAACCACCGAGACGACAGCCAGTCTAGCGTGGAACATATAAAACATATACCGCATTTTAATTCCCATAACGTTGACAAATTATATTGAAATTTTGTCCTAATGGTTTTATAAATCAAAACTGAAGGCGGCATTTTATAGACATGCAATTCGACGTACTCTTTTGAATCCCACAGCACATAATTAAACTAGGATATTATGTTGTTATTCCGGTATCACACATCCAATAAATAAACTATGTAATCATGTAGGTATTCCGGTATCACACATCCCATAATTAAACTAAGTTATAATGTCGGTATTCCGGGGGAAGGAAACTTAATTTAACGGAATAAGAAAAATCCAAAATCAATACTGTGTCTTAAATATGGTTGTTATTTAAACCATGAGTTGCTTTGGCTTATCGTGTACACGCAATTATATATAGTATCACCAACTGATTTGTTACCAAAAGAAAATATCTCATATATTTCATCTCTGTACATGTCCTTTGCTTACATTTAATCATGAACACGGAAGAAACGTAAATGTCCATGCTTAAAACACCTTCTATTATGTTTAGACATTTTAGCGATAGGCGATAGTGTGCATATGCTCCCCTTAAGTAGACATTAACACAACAACCAGTGTATGTAGTATTCACATATAATATGACAATATATAGTTTTAACGACCTTTAGGATATTACAAGTAATTTACTATGGTATGCTGTTTGTAATCATACTGTATAAATAGCTTCATAATGAGACTGAAACTAAAGAGAAATTGTATTTGATATGCCAACTATAATAACAAAATGGATAAACCAATTTGTCATTATTATTTCGCCGAATATGGGAATTTTAGAGTAATGCTGATGACTACCGACATACAAGTATGCTGGCTGGACAACATACTGACGTGGTTAATCCAATGGCCCTAGACCAATTTAAATGACAAAGATAAGAAGAGCATCAAAACAGGTGACACAAAAAACTCTCATACAGTGAATACTGACCGAAGTCTGTGTTGTGTACATGCTTAACTATAATTGTTTTGAGTTGATGCAAACTTAACTCTCTGAGATAGTATCGTCTTTTATTACTAATTTTATATAGATTGCCTTCATTCCTGGCTGATACAAAAGCTAAATATACATGTCAGACACTATCATTCTGATTATAACGAGACTATTAAACTTCGTTGGTTTAAAGCTACACAGTCCCTATTTTTACTGATAATAACTCCTGAATATGAATGAGTCACGTGTGAAGTAGTTTCAAATCGACGAACACCCCAAAAGTCGATATATAAGCAGAAATCGATGCGTACAATTTGACACTGATACTTAGCCTCCGTACAGGTAACATCGATACATACACGGCTTCAAAATATGTGATAAAAAAAAGTTGCCCGTTGAACCACAACCTTGCACTTTTAATATGCGAAGGATGTACGCTGAACCACTATACCACGGCTATTTATTGGTATGTTGTAGTATTTTTAACATGAAGTAAAGAAACTATTATATGTCTTTAAATAAACTTAATGCATGTAAATCGAGTGAAAATCGGATTGAATTACACTTTAAGAAGATAATATATAAAGAATTAATCAGAAAAAAACGGCGCAAGTATGAATTAAAGAAAATGCGTGATATTGAAAATCTAAAAAATGTCAAACCAAAAGATTTTTGGAAACTGTTTCGTTGAAAAAAGAAAATTAGTACAGGAAGTATTAGTTTGGGAAAAAAATAAGTATTTTTCTGAGGTAGCAAGCGATACAACAGTAGTTCACAATTTCGAAGTTAAAGCTGTTTGCACTAACCACGATTTTAACGAGGCAGATTGTAACTTTGACGAGTTGGACAGGGAGATAACTATATCCGAGGTATTGTCAGTAGTTAAATTACTTAAACGAAACAAACCTTTGCGGGAGACTGTATGCTTGATAATTGCTTTTCACAGACGATATGGGTTTAATTGGAGAAACGCCAAATGAATCGCAAGCTTATTTAGATCATTTAAAAGTATATTTTGATAAATGGGGGTTAGAGGTAAATATTAAGAAAACGAAAGTGATGACGTTTAGAAAAAGAGGCCGATTAAGGGGAAATGAAACATGGGTGTATAATGGAAAGAAGTTAGACTGAAGTGGTAAATGATTTAATTATTTAGGAAATACTTTAACTATACTAGGACTTTTAATCTAAATCAGGAAACACTTGCAGGGAAAGCTTTAAAGGCGTTAAATGTTCTAATCGTAAATATAAATAGGTATAATTTCAAACCTAAAACATGTAGTCAACCTTTCTTAATTAAGGAGCAGAGATTTGGGGTTTACAAAGTCAAAAGAAATTAAAAGAATTCATTTTAAAGTTTGTAAATTTCTGTTGAAAGTTAGAACGTCAACTAGTAATGCAGAATCTATGGGAGTTAGGTGGATATCCCTTATATGTATCGCAATATGTTAAAATAATTAAGTATTGGAGTAAGGTTGTAAGTATAAAAATATATTAATATATAATATGTATGAATAATCAAGTTTACCACCACTGACAATTAAGATAGTGTAGAAGTTAAAAGAAATATCTCTGACTTTTGTCGATTTCAGACTATTGTCCTTTGTATTCACAAGACCATATCTCCGCAAATAATCATTCGATTTGCATGAAGTAGGTGTTTTTAAGATTGTTATGAAAATGACAACACAAAAACCTCATTTTAGAAACATGTGAACAAGTTTTTTTCTCTTATAGGTTTACAACCACTAATCACATGTAAGCCTCCGAGGTCGAATGTAGTTCCTATAATAAAAAGTAATCCCTCCATTTTTGATGAAAACGGCATTATAAGTAGGGGAAAACTGCCCATTTCTATTCTATTTTGTGGTTGTATGTATAAGAAGCGTATTAATATGTTTTACTGGATCACTGATGAACATTTTGGAAATTTCGACTCTATGCTTACACTTTGTGAGCAATAAAAACAGTCAATCAATGTAAACAGCTGTACCCTTGACTTGTTTAGTAAACAAACAAGAACTTTCTTACATGTCTTGAGAACCCACCTTTTCTGGTGATTTTTCAAGTGGAAAATTAGTTTTCTATATGAACATTACACTGCTGCATTATCCATGCTTGAGTTGAATTTGCAGCAAATCATTAATATGTGATACTTTAACATTGTGTCTATGGGGAAAATAATTAGTGGTATAATACCATCATTTTTCAATTTTGGTTAGATCATTTTGTAGTGTTTCTGATTGCTATGAAGTGATTGTAATGTTAATTGCCGTGTCATCGGCAAGAATAGACATGCAAGAAACAGTATTGGGACGAGGACGAATCCTTGTGGCACTCCAGAAGAAACGGATATTGATGATGACCTGGATCCGTTGACAACCACACTCTGTGCGCGGTTGTCCAATAATGACTTTGTCCATATGAGAGTATTCCCTCTGACCCCATATTCGTTCAGCTTGAGAATCAGTTTCTCGTGGCTGATCAAATGGTTTTCTGAAATCAAGTAAATTCAGGTCTGTTTGTTCTTGGAGTGAACACCTTTGAATAGTTCATCCATAAGCATTATGAGCTGCGTTTCACATGACCATTTTTCATGGAAACCATGTTGTAGTCGTAAAATATTCGTGTTTAACGATTGAGGAGGCGACATTATGTTTTAGAGTTTTACAGAGAATATAGGTTGCAGTTTAGATTTGTCGCCGTTTTTTAATGCTGGAGTAACTTTTGCACTTTTCCATATAGAGGGTAATTTTCCAGTTTCAGTTGATTTCTGAACAATCATTTGTAGGATAGGAGAAATCTCTTTACACAGAGTTTTCAGATTAATGGATTTCATTTTGTCTGGGCCTGCAGCATTTTGTGGATTTACATTTGATAACAATTGTTTTATTCCTTTGGTGGATATTTCGATGTCAAGCATTTTACTGTGTACCTTACATTCCTCGGGGGTTTGTTGACCCTCGTCTCCTAAGTTAAGGGATAAGGGTGACTTGGGGCTAAATACTGACTGAAACTGTTTGTTCAGTATTGTCGCCTTCTTTACATCATCTTGGTGGCAGATTTTGTTCTTTTTTAGAGGAGCTACACTGGTTGAGTCTTGTTTTGAGTGTTTGAGTAGAGTGTACAGTTTCTTATTCGAGTTTTGTTCTTTTGCGTATTAGTTGTTTGATGTTTTTGTAATGTTCCTTGTCTTTTGACCTGTTTGATGTGCGTTGCTCACGTTTTCAGTAGAGGCGATTTAGTTCTCGTGAAATCCAGAGGAGTTTATGTGTGCCATTTTGGGTGGCACAAACTTCTGGCATGCTGTGTCTAGTATTCCCCTAAGGAATTTATTTGCATAAAGTGTCCGTGTCTACTAAATAACAACAGACTGTGATTGGTAAGAAAAAGGTCTAGGGAATGTGAGACTAATGTTTACCAATGTGAAGTCATGGATTGGATAAAAATAATGACTGAAATTAAACAACTTGAGAATTCAAACATAAATATGTTTTCTTCAAAATGGAACATTTAATACATATTTGTGTAGTTATTTGTTATCAGAAAAGGTTCTTCATTAAATGTCACTTTGATGTCAGTTTCAGGCAAGGGGTGCCTGATATGACTACGAGATATAGGGAAATCAGGGTAGGCCTAAAGGTTATAATGGAGGCATATGGGAAAATCAATGGTTGTCTGTGATCTAAAAATGCAGTTTATGCATTTTTATAATATTGCTATTATTGGCTCAATCAGCTGTGAATACTTGAAACTGAGTGTGAAAAAAAGAATTGATGTCAAAATTTTGAAATTTGAAACAGAACAGGGTTTTCAGCAGTTTATTAACCTTAATGTATGTGATTTTGATTGACATATGGGGGTGGCTGTGCTTTTCAGTATTCCTTAAGCAACTCAAGTGCCATATCTAGTGTCTATAAGAGGAATATTGTCAATAGATAATGGATACGGAGATTTGCTGACAATGAGTAGCAATTTTATGGTTTTAAGGTACAGTATGAGGCTAAAATCTGAAAATGTGTCCACACCAAACTTTTGACTTGGCGTTAACAAAAAAGATGCCTTCCTTCACACCGAAAGCCTCGAAAACTTAAAATTGTGTATTACATTTTGAATCTTAAATGTTCAGAAAGTTGTGGAAATCAGCATTTTTGTTGTTGTTTTTTTTCACTCAAAAATGTTCTTATCCATCCCATTCTCTCCATTAATCTTGATATAATCATCATGCAGTGGTATAAAACTACAATTTCAGTAATTTGTCTATTTAAAAGAAATAAGGGTGCATTGGATTAATTATACTATTTAAGTGTAAAAATCAAAATCATCTTACATTTTTCTTGTCTATGAATCACTGGTTAGTTGATTAATTGCTATAAAAATGTGGGGTGATCTGAGTCTTTGAATCATCATTATTTTATCTGTGTTTTTTCTATTTTTTGGTCAAAACGCAGAATTTAATGATTTGTTTGTATGAAAATGTGTTCATTTTCAGGTTTAAGGTTTATTTTGTTTACAAAAAATGTTGGAATTTATGAAAATGCCTGTTTCTTCAGAAAAAAATCAAAAAATCATGCATGAGTGATTTTCAACTCTGAACCTCAAATTATATTGCATGTTTGGTTTGATAATTGGAAACCATGTCTGAACACTTTATTTGATCAAAATATGTTAAACGGTTCAATTATTATGGCACTTTTTTTATTCAGTTTAATGCGTCTAAAATCCATCTATTTATATAGGGTAGAAGACGGTTTGAAATCATGAATTTAACCGAATAGATGAAATATCTATGTGAAAGCGCTTCATCACTCAATTATGTTAACCTTTTTGGTCAGTTGGATATGTTCGATAATTTATTTTGAGGAATGACGCGATCTTTACTAAATAAAAACAGACTATGATTGGTCAAAATAAAGTCTAGGGAATCCGAGACTAATGTTTACCAATGTTAAGAAAGATAAAAATATCGGACAGGGAAAGCAGCATTCAAGAACGACAGTCAACCACAAAACACAAAAACAAACATGCCAAAAGACAAACGAGAAGGCAAAAGTAATAAAAAATGCAAACGACATCACAAACACAAAAGGGTTGACAATAAGGCTACCGCCTTGGAACGGTCAGTGGCAACAAAAGCCACTGAGGGTTTAAACCGGTTCTAGGGTGCACCAAACCTCACACTTACCCTACTTCATCCCATTAAAACAGGACAGTGTAAATAAAGAAATCCCCGCCATGATCTAATCTCTAACTAACAAGGCAGCATCAATAGGCAATATAAGTAAAACACAAATATGCTCGTGTAAATATAATACAAAAAAAACAATAGCCCAGAAAGCCACAATGAAGGTACTCAATGACTTGGCAGAAGCCAGAGCAACAAGAGAATAAACCATTAAAGGCACGACAGGAAAGATCATAGACAAACATCAAACGCTACCGTCCCAATGGGCTTTAGGTAGGCGTCATCATAGGGTCCACAGCCTGACCGGTCATCGTACAATTAAAGAGGAAAGCATAGTGGCGAACTGTAAAAGGGTCCACCACCAAGCATGCAGTACATTGCAAAATGATAGTGTCATAACCTCTTTTGATAAACTTTTTAACAAGTTTAACATGTCGTAGATTGGATAAAAATAATGACTGAAATAAAACAACTTAAGAATTCAAACATCAATATGTTTTCTTCAAATGGTACATTTAATACATATTTTTAAGGTTATTTGTAAAAATTATGACTGACAAATGAAAGTAGGTGCACGTTGACATTTGGCGGGAAAAGACTTCAACACTGAGTGTGAGCCACTTCGGAGGCAGAAACGACTAACTTTTCAGTGAATTCACTATGAGAAAAAGTTCTTCATAAAATGTGACTTGGATGTAAGTTTCAAGCAAGGCTTGCCATATCAAGCAAGGCTTGCCATATATGGCTAAGATATATAGGAAAACCAGGGTAGCCATCAAGGCTATAATAGAGGCATATAGGAAAATAGGTTGTCTTTGACCTAAAGCACTTAGTGGCATTAATACAGTTAAGCTGATACTCATGATGCGTTCTGTATTGCTTCGTATTCTCCTTTCGCCAATACACAATATAAATATTAGCAATGCGATAATGGCGATGAATTCATTAAATCCGGCTAATCTTCATTATTTAACCGTATCCACTCCTTGTTCAATATTCAAATGAATATAATGGTTTGCTGTTTTGCGTCTTTGTGGTCATAAACATATTGTTATAGGATCTACATAAAGATCAACAATAGCTATGCCACTTTCAAATTGAAAACGTATATACCTGTTAATATATTTTCTTGAAGTTCGCTTCTGCCATAACGCATTTTAGAGACCGTTTGTCTCTAATGAGTCTCAATGGGATAATCTCTAGGTCATATTTCCTTGTTATTTGAGATCAGACTACACCAATTACCAACCAATCAGCGGGCAGGAAAAAAGTTCTAGGGTAAATTCGGAGCTATTACACAGATTCCTTTAATTTTGATTGGGTGACTAGGTAATCAAACCAAAAAATCTTGCTGAAAAATTCAGCTTTTGAAGAGTACTGATAAGGTTAAATCATACATTTGGGCAATGTATTCATATTGTGTTGCATAATTAAAAAAAGAGGTATATGTTACATTTTCCTCAAGTTTCTACATGCAAGTAGGTGGGTCAGCACTATACGACCCAAACAACTTTTTCAAAACATACTCAACGTATGGCTTATGTATGTTTTTTTGATAAAACTAAGATAGATCTTTCAAAAATGAGATATAGGGTCCTATAGAAACCACAGCGTCCGAGCGCAAAGGCATCGTAGGTCCGCACTGTACGGCAAACAAGGACTTGAAAATACAATGAAAGAGACAAAAACAACAGAAAGGGTGGTGAAGACAGGGTTACCGACTTCGAACGGTCAGTAGGCAATAAGGCCCACTGGTTAGCTTGAATCGATTTTA
Source organism: Cyrtodaria siliqua (assembly GCA_037043455.1). Classification (NCBI taxonomy): domain Eukaryota; kingdom Metazoa; phylum Mollusca; class Bivalvia; order Adapedonta; family Hiatellidae; genus Cyrtodaria; species Cyrtodaria siliqua. Next base: position 137,212 of record JAWPHD010002526.1, on the reverse strand, counting down.
TATGCGCACAATCCTCGCTATTATCCTGTCTTCAGCGCCCAAATAGAAAACAAGTAATACAAAATATAGCTTCCTAAATTAGGGAACTCAGAACAGAGCTTAGAGCTATAAGGTAGGCCTATGGAAAATGAATTGGTGTAGTATGACCTAAACCTGTATATGATGGCACGTTAAACATAATGATAACAATTCATGCAAATGTCGAAGTAATGACTTTTCACCTATGACTCACGAGTAACACCAGTACTTTAAATTTGTTTGCTCTGGTGTGTTGATAGTCTACAGGCCATCAATAGTGGACTCGGACAAAACGTACTGCGATGAATAGATCATTCGTCATAGCTTGTTGTTTACATAATTTAATAGATAAATATAATATTATATAAAAGCGTTCGTTGCTTTTTTGTGTTGGTTCAAACGTGTCTGAAGGTTTCAAGCACTTTTCACTACCGTTCATGAACAATCAACCCGAGACTGCAACATTGTTTGTATTTATCATGTGTTCGACGATTTCCAAACGTTTCATGATTTTTTGAAATATACATCCACTTGTTCCGTTATAATGAGATCATACGCCAACATCAAATATGCATACGTTTCACTTAATTATATCAGAAATGTAGTGTGTTTTATTCGAATTTGATGAAAACGTACAGCTTAGAGTTACAATTGTTTTAATGTTTGCATAATATCGTCATGTAAACATCCGGCTAGTCTAAGTTAAATAAACTCGTTCCTTGACAACCTGCAACAGTATGACATATGGTAACTTTAATTTTAAGTTCATTGTTTTTTTCCCAGTTGCTATAAAATAGCACTCCTGTATATGAATATTCTGAAATATGCAACGAATTCCATACATGTAGCTAGTTAATAAATGGCACCATTGATTAAGGACATTACAAGTTGTATGTGCCAATCATCAATTTGGAAAACTCTTAGCAATTGGTTTCAGGATTATAGAAAATAATTGAAATATAAAAATGATACATGGAAAGAATAAATAGCGTAAATAAGTGATCTAAATAACCTTGTATTAAAATGCAAATGAGGCGGCAGTAAAACGTCTGCCCGCGCTTGCAATCAGTACTGTTATTCATTCGATCTTTGGAGATCGCTGAGCCCGATACTTATATTTAGTTATCGGTGGTACATTTTCAATTTCTTTTGTTTTCTTACTTTATTTTTGATTCGGTGGTTCCACTACTCCGGCCGATAAAAGGCTCTGGGTATTGTTTAACCACTTATAGGATAGGTTGTCTGCTTTTTAATTTAGTCTTTTGGCTGTTACTTGTGATACGCAGGCTTCATAACTGCTGCTCCCAACTAAATTCCATTATGTTTATTTAGTTGAAAATGGCCCCTATTAGTTTTTCGGTAGATTAAAGGTCAAGGCTACCATTACCTGATCATGAAAATTCCATTCCACTCAATCTTTACTCAAACAATAGGGTGGTAAATGTGGGGTGACTGATAGTGGAGGTATATTTGTCGCGATTAAAAGGCGACAGCTTTAGTTGGCATTGATGGAAATCGCTGGATGACAAACAAATACCAAGGTCAAGGTCATATTTTGCGTTATTTACCCCAAACCTAACCTTAGTTAGGTAACAACCTTGGTTAGGTAACTTAACCTCGGTTAACTATATGATTGCCTGTATTTATGTCTTTGATACTTGATCATATGCATTGTTGGCATTGGTTGACATCGCTGAACGACAAAAAATACCAATTTCAAGGTCATATTTTGCATTATTTTCCCAAAACCACGTCCTGGTTAAATCACTTAACCTCAGAAATTAACTTCTTATGATTTCTTCGCTTTTATTTGTTTGATACTTGGTCATATGAAGTGTTGTCTTTGGTGAACATCATTTAAACATAAATTTAATAAAATATTTCATATGCTGTTTGCCGCGGTGGGCGAGACACCCTCTAAACAAGGTATTGTTATGTATAGTTGTTGTTTGTTTCCGTGTGTGTTTGTGGTTGACTGTCGTCCTTGAATGCTACTTTTCCTGTTCGATTTTTATATCTGTATTATAGCATGTGTATAAGGACAGGTTTTAATAGTGTGTCAATGCCCATTCGAAGGTAAGTTTGACACCGTTCCTTCTGTATTGTTTTTGTTGCTGTTGTTGTTAAAATTGTATGGCTGTTAATTGCAGTTTGTTTGTTTGTATGGTGTTTTACGTCATTTTCAACACAAGTAAGAGTATATATGACGGTCGATGTTGTTGTGGTGGAGGCTGACCACTCACCTTTCCTGGGTAGAACCAGTAGTATACACCGCCCGCCATCCGTAAGAATCGACACTTCCTCACTTACAAGTCAATCTCCCAGTGGGATTCGAACCCGAAGCGGTGTTAATTCCAGAGCACGGCGCTATACTACATAAAATCAGAAGTAATACATGTAGACAAAATGGATAATGACATGGAATAAAAACTTAAGTTCAAATAAAGGTATTGGTTGACCATGAATTCAAGTGTTCTAGGAAAAAAATATAGCAAATTTCCGGAAGTTGCAGAGAGTGCTTGGCAATGAGAGGGCGATTACCTGTAATTTCAAATAAATGCATATGCAAGTTGTAAACATGTGTAAATTCACGTCAGCGCTATATGTAACAGTTATACAATACAGCAATGTTCAAAGCAAACGCTAATTGTTTTAACATTTGAATAAGTTCAATTACTCTCATTTCACACAATAGTAGAGCAAATTACAGGTAATTTTGGAAGGTACCCGGACCCGGGTATAACAAGCACAGCCATATATCAACATGTTCGGCATAGTTTGAAGTTTTTGGAACTACCGGCATACTTTTGATTTTTTTGGTACTAACTCAATTCAAGATGGCGTCCAAGATGGCCGCTTGTTTTTAGAAAACCTTATATAAAACTGAACAATGAATGTTGGTATTTTTTTCCCCTCAAAACTCAGTAAATGGGAAAAAACTGAATGAGTATGTCATCATGGTCATAGGAAGTAAAATACATTTTAAAAATGTTCACTTAATATAATGTATAGGTCAAAATCTAGGTCAAAATAGTGCGATAATTGATAATTGACTATACAAAAGTTAGTGCTTGGACAACCATTTTGGTATAGAAACATATTTATACACCAAAACAATTGTTATAACGAGTGCTTATAAACAATGATTTTAAATTTGACCTAAATCGAGGACATGCAGAGATATCCAAGACGGCGTCCAAGAAACTGCCAGATTACAAAAATGTATTATATACGCAAAATGTGAGAATGTTCAAAAAATAATAATTCAAGGTATTTCATATTTAAAAGAAATATGCTTAAATATACTCATCAAAAATAAAAAGTATCCACTTTGTTTTCCTGCAAATTCTGAGTCTTTAGGAAAGAATTAACAATTGTAGCATGATTTTCTTTTAATAACTTCTCTGTTTGATGTTTACACAAAATTTCATCAAAATATACCGAATTATAAAAAAAATCACAGTTTGATGTTCACACAAAATGCACTCGAGTTTAAGCTAACCGGTATGCCATTTTGCTATTACACATGTGTACATACAACAGAATATGAATTGGGTTTTCAATACTGCTAATAAAAAAAGAATATCGATTATTTCAATGAGTACACCTTTTAAGAAGTATGTCAGTTTGTAAGTTTCTTTAACGCGCCTGTGCCTGAACAGATGCTTAGCGATAAAACCTCATTTGCATTTTAATACAGGGTTATTTAGATCACCTATTTACGCTATTTATTCTTTCCATGTATCATTTTTTATATTTCAATTATTTTCTATAATCCTGAAACCAATTGCTAAGAGTTTTCCAAATTGATGATTGGCACATACAACTTGTAATATCCTTAATCTATGGTGCCATTTATTAACTAGCTACGTGTATGGAATTCGTTGCATATTTCAGGATATTCATACACAGGCATGTTATTTTATAGCAACTGGGAAATAAATAATGAACTTAAAATTAAAGTTACCATATGTCATGCGGTTGCAGGTTGTCAAGGAATGAGTTTATTTAACTTAGACTAGCCGGTTTTTACATGACGATATTATGCAAACATTAAAACATGTGTAACACTAAACTGTACGTTCTCATAAAATTCGAATAAAAAACACTATATTTCTGATATAATTAAGTGAAACGTATGTATATTTGATGCTGACGTATGATCTCATAATAACGGAACAAGTGGATTTATATTGCAAACACATCATGAAACGTTTAGAAATCGTCGAACATGATTAATACAAAAACTGTTGCAGTTTCGGGTTTGATTGTTCATGAACGGTAGTGAAAAGTGCTTGCAACCATCAGACACGTTTGAACCAACACAAATAACCCCACGAACGTTTTTACATAATATATATATTACACTGTTAAATTATGTAAACAACCAGCTAAGACAAATGATCTATTCATCGCAGTACGTATTGTCCGAGTCCACTATTGATGGCCTGTAGACTATCAACACACCAGAGCAAACAAAGTTAAAGTACTGGTGTTACTCTTGAGTCATAGGTGAAAAGTCATTACTTCGACATTTGCATGAATTGTTATCGTTATGTTTAACGTGCCATCATATACAGGTTTAGGTCATACTACACCAATTCATTTTCCACAGGCCTACCTTATAGCTCTAATCTTTATACTGAGTTCCCTAATATATGAAGCCATATTTTGTATTACTTGTTTTGAAAGACCTATCTTAGTTTTATCAAAACAACATACATAAGCCATACGTTGAGTATGTTTTGATAACGCTGTTTGGGTCGGATGGTACTGACCCACCTACTTGCATGTAGAAACTTGAGGAAAATGTAAAATATACTTCTTTTTTTGATTATGCAACACAATATGAATATATTGCACAAATGTATGATTTAACCTTTATATGTATTCTTCAAAGTTAAATTTTAATTTTTTAGCAAGATTTTTTAATTTGTTTACCTTGCCACCCATCAAAATTAAGAGATTCATTGTAATAGCCCCGAATTTACCCTGGATTTTTTTTCCTGCCCGCTGAATGGTTGGTAAGTCTGATCTCAAATGACAAGGAAATATGACCTAGAGATTATCCCATTGAGACTCTGTATAGACAAACGGTCTCTAAAAAGCGTTATGGCAGAAGCGAACTTCATGAAAATATATTAACAGGTATATGCGTTTTCAATCTGAAAATGGCATAGCTCTTGTTGATCCTATAACAATATGTTTATGACCACAAAGACGCAAAAAAGCAAACCATTATATTCATTTGAATATTGAACAAGGAGAATGAATATTGAACAAGGAGAAGATATGGTTAAATAATGAAGATTAGCCGGAAGTAATGAATTCATCGCCATTATCACACTGCTAATATTTATACTGTGTATTGGCGAAAGGCTAATACGAAGCAATACAGCACGCATCATGAGTATCAGCTTAACACTGTATTAATGCCACTAAGTGCTTTAGGTCAAAGACAACCTATTGTCCTATAAGCCTCCATTATAGCCTTTTGGGCTACCCTGATTTCCTTATATATCGTAGCCATACATGACAACCCTTGCCTGAAATTTACATCCAAGTGACATGTAATGAAGAACTTTTTCTTATAGTGAATTCAATGAAAAGTTGTTTCGAATTGGCTCACCCCCCAGTGTTGAAGTTTTTTTCCCGCCAAATGTCAACGTGTACCTACTTTCATTTTTCAGTCATAATTTTAACAAATAACCTCATAAATATATATTAAATGTTCCATTTTGAAGAAAACGTATTCATGTTTGAATTCTTAAGTTGTTTTATTTCAGTCATTATTTTTATCCAATCCATGCATGACTTCACATTGGTAAACATTAGTCTCGGATTCCCTAGAATTTTTTTTTACCAATCACAGTCTGTTTTTATTTAGTAAACACTGACCTAAAGAGACGCGTCAATCCTCCAAAAAAAAAAATCGAACATATCCAACTGACCAAAAAGGTTAATCAAATTGAGTGATGAAGCGCTTTCACATAGATATTTCTTCTATTCGGTTTAATCCATAATTTCAAACCGTCTTCTACCCTATATAAATAGAGGGATTTTAGACGCGTTAAACTGAAACGAAAAAGTGCCATAATAATTGAACCGTTTAATATATGTTGATAAAATAAAGTGTTCAGACATGGTCTCCACTGTACCAAACCAGACATGCAAAGTATAATTTGAGATTCAGAGTTGAAAATCACTCATGCATGAAATCTTTCATTTTTTATGAATTCCAACATTTTTTGTGAACCAAATATACCTTTAACCTGCTAATGAACACATGTTCATGCAAACTAGTCATTAAATGCTTCATTTTGACCAAAAGATGGAAGAAAACACAGATAAAATCGAAGTAATGATCCAAAACCCCACATTTTTGTAACAATTATTCAACTAACCAGTGATTTATAGACAAGAATAATAAAGATGATTTTGATTTGTACACTAAAATAGTATTGAATGCAATCCAATACACCCTTATCTCTATTAACTAGACAAATTACTGAAATTGTAGTTTTATACCACTGCATGATGATTATTCAAGATTAATGAAGAGAAGGGGATGGGTAAGCACCTATTGAGTGAACAAAAAAAAAAATGCTGATTTCCACAACTTTCTGAACAGTTAAGATTCAAAATGTAAAACCCATCATCGCGTACACAATTTTAAGTTTTCGAGGCTTTCGGTATGAAGGAAGACATATTTTTTGTTAGCGCCAAGACAAAAGTTCGGTGTAGACACATTTTCAGATTTAGCCTCATACGGTACCTTTAAACCATAAAATTGCTATTCATTGTCAGCAAATCTCTATTGACAATAATCCACCTATAGACACTATAGATGGCACTTAAGTTGCATAAGGAATACTGAAAAGCACAGCCACCCCAATATGTCAATCAAAATCACATACATTCTGGTTAATAAACTGCTCAAAACCCTGTTCTGTTTCAAATTTCAAAATGTTGACATAAATTCTTTTTTGCACACTCAGTTTCAAGTATGCACAGCTGATTGAGCCAATAATACCAATATTGATTTTCCCATATGCCTCCATTATAGCCTTTAGTGCTACCTTGATTTCCCTATATCTCGTAGTCATATAAGGCACCCCTTGCCTGAAACTTACATCAAAGTGACATTAATGAAGAACTTTTCTCATAACAAATAACTACAAAAATATGTATTAAATGTTCCATTTTGAAGAAAACATAATTATGTTTGAATTCTCAAGTTGTTTAATTTCAATCATTATTTTTTATCCAATCCATGTCTTCACATTGGTAAACATTAGTCTCGGATTCCCTAGACTTTTGTCTTACCTAACACAGTCTGTTTTTATTTAATAGACACGAACACTTTTATACAAATAAATTCCTTAGGGGAATAAGGGGTTAGATACCTTCTTTTTCATATATACATATCCCAATAATTGCACAATCGGAACGATGATTGTGACTCAACGCCTTTACGTTCCGACTGCTGCGGTCATGCATCTGTATAGTATCTCTGGATTGTAATTCAACGCCTTTACGTTCCGTCTGCTGTGGTCATGCATCTGTATAGTATCTCTGGATTGTGACTCAACGCCTTTACGTTCCGACTGCTGCGGTCATGCATCTGTATAGTATCTCTGGATTGTAACTCAACGCCTTTACGTTCCGACTGCTGTTGTCATGCATCTGTATAGTATCTCTGGATTGTAACTCAACGCCTTTACGCACCGACTGCTGTGGTCATGCATCTGTATAGTATCTCTGGATTGTAACTCAACGCCTTTACGTTCCGACTGCTGCGGTCATGCATCTGTATAATATCTCTAGATTGTAACTCAACGCCTTTACGTTCCGACTGCTGCGGTAATGCATCTGTATAGTATCTCTGGATTGTCACCCAACGCCTTTACGTTCCGACTGCTGCGGTCATGCATCTGTATAGTATCTCTAGATTGTAACTCAACGCCTTTACGTTCCGACTGCTGTGGTCATGCATCTGTATAGTATCTCTAGATTGCAATTCAAGTACAATACGCAGCATTTATGAAAAGAAAGAGGCTTTTAATTTTGACATTGTTAATTATTTCCACTTAGATTGAGATGTTCCTTGAGCAATAACTAATGGGATAAACGTGTCTCAACTTATTCTAGAGCGTGTCGTCGAGTTGAGGACATAAACATGTGTTACCTTAATATAACTTAAAACAATACTCCATGAGTGCTGTTATCCTCCACAACTTTTGAAACATCGTTGCCTTTGCAACATTTTATTATCGCACCCATGATGATCTACTTTTGAAAACAGAACAGTCTATCAAAACCTGACTTCTGTAGTAACGTGATATACAAACTTCCAACGATTCCTAGATCACTTTTATTCAGTTTTTATTAAACATTAGACAGTTTATAAAAAGAGGCCAGCAGATCTGATGAAAGGGGAGTTGTCCTTCGTCCGTCCGTCGTCCGTCCGTCGTCCGTTAACTTTTCCCTCGTTAACACGATAACAATTTAATTTTTCATCCGATCTTTTTCAAACTTTACCAGATTGTTGATATTAATGAAAGCTCAAATAAGTTCGAAAACCAGTCAAATCGGACTAGGAACACCGGAGTTATGACCCTTGATTTAGTTAAAATTGCTATATTTAACCTCGTTAATATGATAGTGCCTTCATTTTTTATCAGATATTTTTCAAACTTTACCAGATTGTTGATATCAATGTAAGCACAGATGAGTTCGAAAACCAGCTGTTTCGGACCAGTAACTCTAGAGGTGTGACCCTTGATTTAGTTAAAATTGTAATAGTTTTCCTCGTTAATACGATAGGGCCTTCATCTTTCAGCCGATCTTTTTCAATCTTTTCCTAGATTGTTGATACCTATGAAAGCTCGGACGAGTTCGAAAACCAGACAGATATGATAAGTAACACGAAGAGGATGGAGAGGATAGTGTGCTGCCTGTATGACAAACCTCACGGATTTCAAATACGTTTTCGTATAAATTTAAAGGCCACAACTTGAGCTTTTTGTTGCCGTGTAATTTTTCTGTGTCATATATTTGAACATGCACACTTCCAAGAGTTTTTGTGGCGCCATACTGCCGAAAATTAACCAGACCTATCAGATGCGTTAACAAATAATAGCAGACAAATTATTGAATTTGGCTTCACTATTTGGTGATATTGCGTCAAAATTATGCGACATAATGTTCAAAGAGTCTGACACTGAAGAAAGAAGAGATAATGAGCAAGAAGATATGAAAGCCAACAACTTGATTGATACTGAGTTTGAAGAAAGTGATTATGATGAATAGAGGAATTAGGAGGTCAACTGATGTCATATATTTCCATGAAAATACAAGTTATCTCATAGAGCTATAATTCATTACATTTGATTAACATATGAATACCTTAGCCGTTAAAAGTCTATGCATTTGGTAACGTAAACAATACGAAATAGTTTTGTAAATTATACGCAAACTTCATGTCGTTCAATGTTTGCTTATGTATAAACAGTATATAAAGGAACATGAGCAGACATCCTTTTTTGTATTTGGTACTTAGATATCGTATAAATAAAATGATGCAAACTTAATTGGTAACGTACATAAAGTTTACTACATGAGGTAAAATATATTAGCATTGACATAATAATTTCAAGTCCGCTCAAACAATGTTGTTACCAATGATGATGTCTAGAGGAATGTTGTAATAACATCTTTATTAGTTAATAGGCTGATTTTTTTCTAAATTTCTGGTAACACACGTACACTTATTAAAAACAGACACAATGTAACGGACAATACAATAACAAAACATTGTTCACATCATGGATACGTATAAAGTTTGAAACAATTTTCGGATATAAAATAATTATTTTTCTTAATTTCTTAAAAAAACTTCATTCAACAACGTAACGTAAATTACGGTTACGTAGGCTGAATAAAGCATGTATCCAAGGTATTAACATGAAGTGAAACAAAAAGAAAAGTATTTTAAAAAGCAGAGTTTTAAAATGAGTTGATACAATCAATTATATCTAGAGGAATGTTGCAACAATTCTTTAATAATTTATTGGATGATTTGTTCTAAATTAACTTATTCTAATATGCGGAAAACAGAAGATGATTTAAAAACACACAATGCAACGGAAATTACAAGAACAAACCATTATAAACATCATGGATGCGTATGCCTGTAAGTTTTGGGATAATTTTCGTATTTAACATCATTAATGTTCTTAATGTCAGAGGTTAAAAAACTTAATTTAACAAGGTAACGTAAATTACTGTAACGTAGGCTTAATAACGCAGGTATCCAAGATATACGAAGTATGTGAAACAAAAACATACATTGTATAAAACATAAATAATGAAGAAAAATTAAACTGCAAACACTTTCTTCCGTACCTATTTAGTCTTCAAACTGCAGTAAAATTAATTATTGTTGTATAGCTAACGTATTTTATACACCCTGTTACACGATAACGCCCCAACGCTCAGATGGCATTCAAGTTGCAAAACACTACATACATAATGGGCTTTCAGAAAAATATTGTTTACAGGGGAGGGGGAGGGCTTACCTTATTAGCTTACGGCCTGAAAGATGTGTTCTGTAGTGAAAAGGCATGTAAAGAAGAAATGGGTGTGCTGTAGTGAAAAAGCATGTTTACTCATATTTTACTATCTATAACAAGTTAACAAAACATACTTACACAACATCTACATCTTGAAATGTATGCATATGGTTTTTTTAAATTGAAGATAGATCTGTGATCACTGTCGTACCATTACGTTGTATTTAAATGATCAATCCCCTGAAAAGAGTCACTAGTTTGATACTAACGTAATCAGTCGATACTTATTGAAATTAACGGTGATATATTGTATATAATTAAACTCTCAACATTGTAGTTCGCACAATTAAATGTATGAGCTCATGCTAAAACCAATAATATGTCAGTATCAACATCATGGCAATGAAATCGAAAATTTTAACAACTAAATAAATTACAAATTAGTATCCTATTGCATCTATTGAAAATAAATTAATAACAAAGTACTTAGAATGGGCTGTTCCATCAAGTACAATCCCGAATGCCTGGGCGGTAAACTATTAAACGATATTATACTGTACGTAAGTTTTATGTTTGTGTTTGTTGCTTCCAAAGGATTCCCTTTTCATTATTTATTTGACATTCACACTAGCTTTTGTTTGTGGCAGCCGTAAAAAGTTCCCTCGACTACAAATCAGAAGTGTTATTACTTACTTGTCCGTTGGGATCATCAATTCCAGTCTTGTGACTTTAAAGTAGAATATTGCTTAAGCCGATGCTAGGAGGCGTGAGGGGTGGCACACTTTACATTAACTCTCATGAATAGACTAAATAAAACCGAGTCTGCTGATTTACTCTATTGTTGTGTTTGTTGCTTCCAAGGAATCACCTTTTCAGTATTTATTAATATTGTAGTTCCCTTAATTGTCTGTTCTCTTGTTGCTCTGGCTTGAGTACTTGTTTTCTGGCTTTCCAGGCGTTTGTTCGTTATATTCATATAAACATGATCAAAATGTATGTGCTAAACCTATATTACCTATTAATGCAGCATTGTTTGTTAGAGAATATAACCTGGCGGGGATGTCTTTATTTACAACGTCCCGTTTTATTGGTATGACGATAGCGTAAGATTGAGGTCGGTGCACCCAAGAACCCGGTTTAAACCCCAAACTGCCATCTTTTGCCACTGACCGTTCCGAGGCGGTAGCCCTATTTTCAACCCTTCTGTGTTTGTTATATCATGTCATGCCCTTGTAATTGCTGTTTGTTTCTATGCGTGCTTTTGGTTGACTGAGGTCCTTGAATGCTACATTTCAAGTTCGACTTTTATATTTACTTAACGCTGCTTAAAATCAAGTTGGATACCAGTCTTATTAAGACATGCATCCCAAGCTAAACCAGGACTACTGAAGTAATGACAAGGATCTAATTTGTAATACTCAATGCACGTTTTTCTAAAGTTTTCAAAAACGTCTGCAAGCAGCAGCACATCAGTCTTAAGATACAAATCATGATATTCTCCCATATTTTTAATCTCAAATGTTTTCCATATTTATTTAGCATGATCATAACCTACATCTGAAAAATGGTCATCATTTAATTGAGAATAAAAGTTATTTTTTGCTAGGTAATTTAGTTTCCTTAAAACGTTTAAAACTGTTCATGTAATCATAAGGATAAACGCCTTTTCTTTTTATTAATTCTAGCTTGTTACCAGAGTATTCCTGAGAGGTATACTGGAAAGAAGGGATGTTTTTTACTAAATTAGCAAGCGATTGGGACATAAACTGGAAACTGTCAATAAACACTAAACGTTTTCCTAACATAAAAGCCATATACTTTCCATGTTATTTGGATTTTTTTTTTTTTTTTTAAACTTTCCGATGTGTTGTATTATAAAGTGAGAATCATATCCTCAAGTTATGAAACACGACAGGTATTTTTCCAGTCAGCTTGAAATTAATATTACATATATTGTGAGCGCTTCCCCTATACTTTTCAGTTATATGACAATGATCGCTGACTTTTCTGATGAAGTTCAACCGGTTGAATATATATTTTTTGATAATGATGCTACTAAAAGCTTCAAAATAAAAGCTAGACATATTGCAGAATTTAAGTGGATGAAAAAATTACAGACACCTTATCCACTCGGCCTTAATGACAATATTTCTCAAGAAGGAAATATTTCTAAAGATCCTAATATTGACATTTTTTCTATATTTTCTATTCGAAAGCGTAAATCTAGGTCTCAAGGTCTTAGGCGTAATGATAACATCAAACGTAAATCACGTGTAATTATCTCTGTCGCTGATTTACATACTATTTTTAAACAGTCTGGAAAGCACTTTATGCTTTCACGGCTTACCTCTTTGTCCATTTCTTCACTAAAGTTGATCGACGAGAAAGCCGACAAAATTTTCATTCGTACAGATCCCTTGTATAACACTGCTTCCATAGTTCAAAGCTACGCACAACATGTTCTCCGACCCCATATTGACAAGGAGTCTAATCACGTCGGGCATTTTCTAAAACTACTATATATTAATAAAGGTATTGATTTCATTGACATGCCTAGTATTTTTCGGGATACTCGTGTAGTTGATTCTATCCCAAAATATTTCAAAAATTCCGAAAGTCCTGTAATTTGTTATAAATATAAAAAGCCTATTATAAATATTATTTTCAACTACAACAAAATAGTTTCTGACCTTGATATAGTACATAATACTCCTAAGGAATGTGTATGCAACACATCAACATTTTGTTATGCTCCAGCAGGTCATGTCATATGGTAATTTTGATATTGTTGATAAACGTATTCGGCATTTGTTTTCGAAAGGTCCTAAATATAGATTACCTTCAACTATTGATTTTAATGCCTGTCGTGCCCAGATTGCCCACTCCATTGAATATTTTAGTATAAAATGGTGTCGTAGAGAACATGCGGACCCAAACTCGCTTTCTACTTGGAAAAAGTCAGTTCTTAAAATTATAGATACATGTACACGTATTAACTTTTATATGGTAACCCCTCTTTACTTCCTCCGAGACCTAGGTTTTCCTTTCATAATTTAAAATCGGGAATTCAGGAATTTCATAATACATTTGTTTTAGTTCCTGCAGATAAAGCAGCTAATAATGTAACTATTGTTTGACGCCTACATTACGTCAATGTTTTATCTCTGGAACTCGGCAGCACCAATTCGTATACTCCTGTTAATTCTACTGAGGATGATGTTGTATCCGCACATATCACTCGGTGCACTACTTTCAAGGCTGGTGTAAACGATAAGCAAACCAAACTGCCTACCATGTACTGGATTCCTAAATTACATAAAAATCCATAAAAGGCTCGCTTTATTTCTAATTCTAGTGCCTGCACCACAACAAACATCTCCAAACGTTTAACTGCTTGTCTTACTGCTGTTAAAGATCACGTTAAACTATACTGTGATAAAACTTATCAAAACATTTTCAATAAAGGTCAAGTTTCATCAATAAGCACTTATGACTTCTCTACACTATATACAACCTTACCACATCACCTTATTAAAGACAAGCTCATTTCTCTTATTAAAAAAACATTCGCTAGAGAAAATACTACATTTTTGGCATGTAATAATGTTAAAGCGTTTTTTACTAACGGCAGTTTAGACAATTATACTATATGGACTTGCTATGAAGTTTGTGAAGCACTCATCTTCCTATTACATAATATTTTCATGTTGAGTCTTTCACCAGATACCCAGGCAGATGTTATTGAAGCTTTTAATGACACCTCTCGGTATCTGGATGACATACTGAACATTGACAACCCTTTCTTTCCAACTATGGTTGATAATATTTATCCTAAAGAACTTCAGCTTAATGAAGCAAATATATCTGATAATAACGCTTCTTTTCTTGATTTAGATCTCTCGATTGAAAATGGTAAAAAAATTAGCAAAATCTATGACAAGAGAGATGATTTTAATTTTGACATTGTTAATTATCCCCACTTGGATGGGGACGTTCCCCGAGCAACTTCTTATGGGGTATATGTGTCTCAACTTATTCGTTTTTCTAGAGCTTGTACTCGAGTTGAGGACTTTAATATTCGTAATCTTTGTATAACTAAAATGTTACTCAATCAGGGTTACCGTTACCATAAACGTCGTAAAACCTTTGCAAAATTGTATTATAGTAACCCTGATCTTCTTTCCAAATATAAAAATAATTTAATTTAAGGACTTTTCTGCGACAAGGACTATCACAACCTGACTTCTATGGTGATGTGATTTATAAACTTCGTAAGATTCTTGGTCATGATCACTTTCATACTATATTTGTTAAACTTGTTAAAAAGTTTATCAAAAGAGGTTATGACCCTATCATTTTGCAACGTACTGCATGCTTGGTGGTGGACCCTTTTACAGTTCGCCACTATGCTTTCCTCTTTAATTGTACGATGACCGGACAGGCTGTGAACCCTATGAGGACGCCTACCTAAAGCCCATTGGGACGGTGGCGTTTGATATTTGTCTATGATCTTTCTTGTCGTGCCCTTAATGGTTTATTTTCTTACTGCTCTGGCTTCTGCCAAGTCATTGAGTACCTTCATTGTGGCTTTCTAGGCTATTGTTTTTTTTGTATTATATTTACACGAGCATATTTGTGGTTTACTTATATTGCCTATTGGTGCTGCCTTGTTGATTAGAAATTAGATCATGGCGGGGATTTCTTTATTTACACTGTCCTGTTTTAATGGGATGCCAGTAGGGTAAGTCCAACCACTTCCTTCAGAAAGCCATACGCCAATTTTATTCATTATTTGCATAGCTGCTTTAATTAGTGCAAAATCAATTTGAGTTTTGTTTATGATTAATTCTGCTTTGGAAACAAAATCAGCTATTTTATAAACGGTTATATTACCTTTTGTATCATGTGTTGATTTACCCAAAGTAAGTTTTAAAACAACATTCATTTTAAGACCGTTTGTTTGCTCTAATTCCTTTTCGAAGGTGCATATAACAAGTGTTTTTGTAACCCAAAGTTGTGCAAGTGGATCTTTGTCAAATATAATATCAACTTGAAAAACATTCATATATTGCTTTTGTGATTTTTCTTTTTCCGAAACTTTGCTATGTTCTTCTGATGATGATTTTATAATTTCCACAAATCCTTTTTTTTTCTAGAACTTTGCTCTATTCTTCTGGTAGTACATTTTTTATAGCTTCTCTAGCCATTTTTTTCAATTTCCAAATCTTTGCTATATTCTTTTGGTAATTTTACAAATTTCACAGCTTTTCTAACCATTATATAATATTACATGAGATTTGTTTGTTAAGCCTATATTTAATTTATTTAATTATTTTTCAACATGAATGGTACTAAAAATCTCTAATATCGACACCATCTATTTTCTCAAACAAAATTGTATCATCATTGGTATCAGCGTCATTATCTTCTAATACTTCAAGAATATCTATTCCTCCATCAAGAGTCCTGTCATCTATCATCTGGTTGACTTTTACATGATATTTACAGTATCTCTCGAAATTATCGGCTTCAAGATCACCTTCAGCTATTAGCAATCTTATTTTTTTCACGTGCTCATAATAGTTTATAAAGTCTTTTTATCAAGAAGCTTTTCATTAATCATCTCTTTCATGCTTTTAATAAACATTTCTAAGTCTTAGTAGCATCCGATATCAGTACTAATTCTATGAGGTTTTTTTAGTTTGCTGATTAATTCATCCTTAACATACTCAACATCCTTAGATATTGCATCTGCTCGTGTTTCACTAAAAATCCTAATTTTTTTTATCGTCAGGTCTGTAAGAAGCTTTATAGCAGTATTAGCTTCATGCTCGGTCTTTATCGCCCAATCTTTTTTAAAAGCTGCAATATCTTCTTCCAATCGTTCAATATGACTTTCTTCAAACTATTTGATCTCCTTGTTTGCTTTAGTTAAAAGAGTCTGTTCGTAGACAGCTACTTTTTCATAAATCTTTTTTTCCTCGTCAAAGTGTTTTCTTTCTTCTTCTGCATAACTTCCCATATACTTTAGATTATATTATTTAATAATTAATTCTAAGCTTTTAATAAACATTTTAAAGTTTTCATAACGCTCAATATTAATATCATCCATATGACCTTTTTTTCCTTAATTAATTCTTTCTTAAAATGCTCAACCTTTTTGCCTACTGCGTCTGCTTGGTCTTTTTTGAAAATATTGATTTCTTTTGTCATCATGTCTATGAGTGTCTTTAATATCTGACTGCTGTTACTTAATTTAAGAGCTTCCATCAAGCGGTCCATCCGTTTTTTTTTTTAACTCTTCAATCTCCTCTGTCGCCTTGATCATGAGAGTCTTTTTAAAGTCAGCTACTGTTTCTGTATAACTTTTCATATACTATAGATTACATTATTTTTATTTAACCGGCATAAACAACAATATCAATTCCTTTGTCTAACAAAATGCTGTAGTAAGCAATAAAAGAATCCTCAATTACAAAACTGCAAGTTGCTGATGAAATTTGTTTTTTACAAAAATCACGCAACCTGTTTATATCTGTTTTATTTATTTGCCATGGTAATTTTAGTTGTTGTGCCATGGTTATAATTCTTTTAGTAAGATCTTGAATGTTTGTAAAAACTAGCAACTCTTTGTCAAGTTTATTCTTATCTTCAAAATCAACCATTTGAGCATATGTCATTTGATCTTCCTTGAAGTTTGTGATTTTCTTTTCTATATAGTTCCATTTATATAATTACTTAAGATAATATTTCTTTAAGCCTATATTTTAAATACATAATTCTATAATATTGTATAATGAATTGCAAATATTGTGAAAGAGTTTTGGATATTATTGATCCCCCTGAAGTATGTTTAGATTGCATCTTATTTAACATGACTGATCAAAAGAAGCTTTGTGAATATTGTGTCAAAATCAAGCTGTGTTACAAATGCTCTAAAGCATGTATTCATTGTAATGGCACTGATGAAGTTTTTGATAATGAGCGTATTTGCCTTAATTGTGGAGTTCACAACGGTTACAATCTACCACAGAAAGTACCATTTAGATAAATACTTGGTAGCATATAATTTGCCTTCTATAAATAGACGAAGATCTGAAGATTTGTTTTACAAAATTACAAAGGTTTTAGATGAAATAGAGAGTCGAAAAAGATCAATCAAATTTGAATACATTTTTCAGAAAATATTTAAAATATTAAAAATAAAACGAGAAACAAAACCGATTAAAACAAAATCTACTAGAGAAATGTACGCTAGGATATGGAAACAAGTTGAAAAAGAATTACGACTGGATGCCATGACCGTTTAACTTGAACCTTTTCATATACATTTCCAGAGGTTCCGTGAAATTATCATTATTTTGAATTTCTAATATTTTATTGAAGACAATCCTAATTATCTCCTCATCATTTTCTAGTCCTGTGGTTGTTTGGACATATGATAGAAGTTGTTTGAAACTTCTATGATGTGTTTTTAACAAAGTCTTTTTTTCTGCTATTCTTGTTTTACTCACTAAAACAGCAACTGCTGGAGGAACTGTTCCAACTACAGCCACGAAAACAGGAATTGTCGGAACCAATGCAAATACGGAAGTACAACCTATTATCCCACTGGAAATCTGTAATGTTGTGTTTATATTACCGCACAATTTATAACTGCGTCTGTATGCAGCTACAAGTCGCGTCAAGTAATCAATTAATTCTTCCTTGGTGTTCATGTATAATTATAGTTAGACAATAATTTAATCAAAAATATTTAGAAAATAGTTGCTCATGTTCTTTGGGGGACATTTCGCCTATTTTTAATAATTCATCAATTATGCTAATACCTTTATTTATTATCTGTGGACTATTATTCGTCCGCATACTAACTCTAGATCACTAATCAAATCATCAGGACTGTTGTAATATTTAACATCAGCACAACCTCCTAAAGTCGTTTTGAACTTTAAAGAACCTGTATGAATTGGTAAACCAGATAATTCTGTTAGTTCCATGAAAGCATTCTGAGACAGTTTTGAATAAGTTTTTTATTATTGTAACGCTTTGTTATCAAGTCTATAAAATCATCGTCTACTTTTAAATCTAGCACAACTGCTTCTCCTTGCCTGGCAATAAGTTTGTGATGACCCACAAGATTAGGCAAATCAATTTGCAACATTCCATAGTGACCGTCTGTCGACTTTATAGGAATTGTTATGTTGTTGTAATTCCTTACCTGAAAAGACTTCACTATGCTCTTAAGCATTGCATCAATTCTTTCTCTATAATGTTTTAAAGCTTCTGACTCGCTGTTGTAGACTTCCCACATCTGTTTATACTTTTCTTTCGTGGTTTTAGTCTTTTCTATTCTTATTCGGTTAGTAAGAATAGTCATACTGCGACCATTATCTCTGATTATCCTACTAACATCCGCGACTATGCTTCCACGTTCTGTATCTCCAGCTACACTCGACGGTAACGGTAAGTTATATTTATCTATCACTTCTTCATTGATTCCAGCATCTAGATCACCAGTAGTTAGTTTATGAGGTTCTTCAGCAAATAACTGTGGTAATCCCTGATACATTTGTTTTTCTTGTACTTCCTCACCTATTGCTGCCGGAAGAGTGGCTAATTGCTGACTTATTTCCGGAAGAGAAACTAACTGCTTAGTTAACTGTTCTGACTGACTTTTTATTTCACCAGTCACAGGTTTAAATACGTCCGTGTATAAATCACGGCTAGCTCCTTTTTCTAGTCTTCTGCGGATAACTCTATTCTCGTATTCTTTAACAAGCTCACTCGCTTTTCGCTTTTTATCTGCTAATTCTTTCCATTTTAACAAAGACATGTATACTATAAGGTTAGATTAAATAAGATAAGTTAAGATAAGTAAAGATAAGTTAAGACAAGTATTATCCAAGTATTGTTATTATAATGGAACTTCCAAACTATGATATGAAAACAGAAAACGGTAATTTTAAACAAATATGGAACTTTATACCAGACTGTTGTTTTAGAATGTTAATTTGTGGTAATTCAGGTTCTGGCAAAACAAACACATTAGTTCACATGTTATTAAAACCTTTAGTTTACTATGATAAAATTTATCTGTTTGCTAAAAACTTAGAACAATCGAAGTATCAGGTCTTGGCACAAAATCTTGAAAAGATAGCAAAAAAGAATAAAATCCCAGTTGAAGATATATTAAAATGTTCGAATGATCAAGTTATCCCTGTGAATGATTTGGACTCTGATGCTCAAAAGATAGCTATTTTTGATGATTATGTTTGCGAGCGCAATCAAACAATATTATTAATTATTTCATCCAGGGAAGACACACAAATTGTTGCGTAATTTATTTATCTCAATCTTATTACAAAACTCCCAAAGACATTCGGTTGAACTGCTCTCATTACATATTCTTTGCAACTCCAGTTAATCGTGAGCTGGGTATGCTTTCCAACGAGCAAGATTTCGGCAAAGATCAGTATAAGAAAGCAACTGACAAGCAGTACGACTTTCTGTATCTTGATCGCCCTAGAAAGTTGGTCAAAAGAAACTTCACTGGTGAAATTTAATGTAATATATATTATATACAATGGTACTTTTTAACGATCTTGGTGAGGAAGTTACTACTGGCAGTGTTAATATTACAAATTTTGGTATTCTGCTGTATGAGTATGTAAAACAAAAACATTTGGTTAATTATCTTCACAAGGGTAAAAACCAGGAAAATGTTTTAAGAAGTGATCTTAACATGAATAATAATAAAATCACCATTGTTGGTAATCCAGATAAAGCAGATGATGCAGCAACAAAACAATTTACCCAAAGAAGAGTAACAAAAATCATACGTGATTATAATATTGATAAAATTCCAGATATGATGAAAAATGTACAGGTGTTGATGATAAACTAAGTCTGATACAAAAGCAATTACAGACAAACCGTGAGAAAATGATTGCAATTCAAAACGGTTTAAAAGATGAAATAAAACGTTTGGGTTATGCTTTAAAAGAGTTAGAATAGAAAGAAGATGGATTGGAAGAGAGTGAAAACTATAAAAAATTAAAGGGACACTGTCCGTAACTTTTAGCTTATAAAACTCACAATAATTATGTTCGCAAACATTACACACAAAACATTATCGAATATTTACTAATTAAAAGCAAGATTGTTTAACGGAATTCAATCGCGTTACAAAAAAAAGTAAATCCGCTTTGTGCGTTTGAACTCACAGCCCAAACTAAAATTACACTCACAGTAATAATAGTGTGCGTGAGCGTAAAGTGGTCGATCACGCTCCCGACTGAGCTAAGCGGGCTATACATATTTCGCAATACATACTGTGGTGAAAACCTAATGCGCTAATGGAAGTCACGTGATCGCAGAAAAGGTAAATATTGTGGGTCCCACTTTATTTACATATAATAATTAAAACTTTTTTTTTTCAAACTCACGAATGTATTCCTACATACTTCTTAGGGTCTATCCTCATGTTTTCATGTATACATTTCACTGAATAAAAGTCAGCCAGTTATTTGGTTATGCTCAATATCTGCTTACTTACGGACAGTGTCCCTTTAAGTGAACAAATAAGATCTGGTGTTCAAAATATTAATACACGGATTGGGGAAATCAATAAACAAATGGTTGATAACAATGAACTAGAAACTGCTATTGCTGATGCTTCAAAACAAATGAGAACTGCTTTTACTGAAGAAATAACTCAAATTAAAATATTAAATGGACAGACAAACACTTACGTTAATGATATCAGCAAAGAGTTCGATGACAAAAAAGAAGTTGTAGCTGAAACTGAAGAAGATGTAAATGCAAAAAATAATGGATTACTATCCGGAAGAGGAACCAACAATATTAATATTATATATTAATAGTTAATTTTATCTACTAAAATGTATAATAGAATTTAAGTAGCTAAACTACTTAAGCATTTCATTTAATTGTATTGTCATCAGAAAAAGCTTCAATAATTAATAGCTCAAATACACATAGTAATTTAACAACTGTATTTGACAGACCATTAATATTAGGTAAGAACAAACAGTATGGTATTGGACTTGATAAGATTAATTCTATGACTTACTCATGGTATAATATTACCGAAGATTTTAATAATAAAGTGATAAGGTATCACAGTGATAAGGTATCACAATGGCACAGATTAGAAAACTATTAGTTTTGCAAATGGAAATTACAGTTATGCTGATATTGAAAATTAAATAACAGAAACATTGACTGTAAACGGTGATTTACCCGCTGAACCACCTGTCCCGATAATAATTGAGTTTGATTTATCAAGTTTCAAATGTTTGGTTACCATTCATAATAATTTTATTCTTGATTTAAGAGAAACAAACCACACCTTAATTGGGTTTGAGAAAGATACAGTTATTAGAGAAACTAAATTTGGAATTGTGACACCAAACATAACAAATTCTATCGATACATTGTATATCCACTGTGACTTGATAAGTAATTATATTGTTGATGGATCATACGGAGATATTATTTATGAAATAAGTACAGCTGATCTTACGAGATCGTATCCTTTTAAAGATGAACCGATAAGGGTCGGGTTCTGTGAAGTAAACAAAACGATTATTAACAGTATTAATATTTACACTGCAGATTTCTCTGGTAAAATTATTAATCTTAATGGTGTCCACACATCATTTCGATTTGTTTTAAAGGAATTAATGTAATATATGTTATATATGACACGATTAAAAAAAGTTTACGACACTAGTACGGGAACTTATACTGAAGTAGACAAATTAACCGGGGCTGGCATATTTGACATTTTTTCAAAGGTTGGGTCAAAAATATTTAGTGAGTCTGTGAAAACAACAGGGAAGACAGCATTAGAAACTGCTGGTAAACAAATCATAGAAAGCGGTTCTAAAAAACTTTTTAAAAGAACTTACAAAGGCTGATGACAAAAAAGAAGTTGTAGCTGAAACTGAAGAAGATGTAAATGCAAAAAATAATGGATTACTATCCGGAAGAGGAACCAACAATATTAATGCGAGAATTAATCTATTAATTAATAGAAAATAATCTAATTACTAGTATACATAGATGTTTGGAAGTGATAAATATAATACTAGATATGAGCATGTACCTATTCAGTTAGATATCTCCATAACATTACCTGGAGCTAATACTAGACAAATAAAAAGTGGCTACCAATTTACAATAAATGACAGAAGTTCTTACTTTGATTGGTATAACGCATTTTTTTAAATAGGTTTTAAAGTAAACAAGCTTGCTGACGGAACTGGTTTTGCAGACGCTGACAGAATTGCTTTAATTAACGATGCAGCTTCATTGATTGATCAAATGCAAGTAAAGCAAAATGGAACAGTTTATGATGTAAATAATCTTTAGAGATTTGTTAACGTTAAAAGTTTGCTTGAAATCTCTGGCGATTATGCGAAGACAACCGGAACAAACGAATACTTTTATTTAGATAATACGACTGCTACAGTACTTCAACATGATCAAGCTGGTTATAACCTAGTATTTGCGGCTCGCCATGCTTTAATCATATAATCAACTAATCAAAAAGTTGACAATAATTCCATTAAACAAATATTCCTTCTTTGAAGGTTTGGAAACAAACATGCTGCCTTCTAGTCAGATTCAAATCAGCTTGCAACTAACGGATGATAATGAATTAATTTTCAAAAATGCTACTGTTGGTGATAATGGTCGAGTGGTTATTAATAAATTAGTTTTGTGGATACCTAAAATGATATTTAACTTGGATGGTTTGGCTTATGTTATGTTAAATCACATGACATCAACAAAGTGGACTTACCTCCGTGAGTTGATACAAGAAAACGGAAGTTCTCTAGCAACCGAATCCGTATTTATAATAACGGCTGGTGTTAATAATCCCAAACATGTTTTTGTGTATTTGCAAAGATCAAACAAGAGTTCACACCAAGAGCAAAATCCTCAACTTTTGGATTCTTTTCGTCTAAATATTGGCGATGCTGATTCTTATTTGCAAACAGCCAGACTGGAAGTTGGAAATGGGGTATATTATCCAGAAAATGAATACAGCCATGATAATATTATAAGAATATTCAGAGATGTTATTAATAATTCTTCCAAACAAAATGATAAAAACACTGGACATTTACTCAATGTGGGTAATTTTAAAAATCTCTTTGGAATGATATATTTCGATTTAAGTTACAAGGGAAATGAGGTCAGTGTTGATCCAAACAACTGAATTTGAGATATAAATTAAATATAGCACCAGGATCTCCTTATAAAGCTTATGCTCTGGTTCTCTATGAGGAAGATGTCGTTATTGATATTGTTGGAAATGAACTAGGTATTGTTTAATCTAACTTATAATATATATGACTTACCACCATGATTCAGTAAATAAACAAATGGCCAGAAACTAAGTCTGGAAAAGCATATGAAAACAAAAGTGAATGCTCAGGCTAAAGAATAATCAACTAACTGGGAATTTTCCTTTGTTGTTGACAACAATTCAAATTAAAAATATTAAGAAAGCAATAAACGACGGACGTGGGTTAGATATAAATATATCAAACCACAAATGAGATCTCAGTCTAAAAACGGAGGCTTTTTGGGAGCATTAGCTGGTTTGTTGACTAAAACTATATTACCAACAGTTGCAATATTTGCTCCAAAAATATTAGGAGCACTAAGTGGCTTGGCAAGAAGTGGAATTGGTAAACTATTTGGAAATGGGATGGTAACTATTCCTAGTGACAAAAAACAAGCGCTTCTTGGATCAAATAAATTAACACTTGCACAAAAAAACAAGATGATAAAGTCTAAAGGTTGTTATCCTATTAAACTGACAAGGCAACAACAACAAGACGTGGAATTTCTCGGACTGCTTGCATCATTAGGAATTCCATTGATTGGATCTCTTTTTAATGGTTTAACTGGAAAAGGTTTGCAAGTAGGCAGAAAGGGAAAAGGATTGAGAGTTGATCGTGGAAATGGTTTACAAGTAGACTCACAAATTAGACCATACAGTAGTATCCCATTCGTAAAAAAAAGTTAATTATCTCCAACTTAGATTTAATGAAATGGGTTAAGCAGCTAGGCATACAGAAATTCAGTGGAGTGTATAGCAAGAACAAATTACCAACAAAACAAAATAAACAAGAATGCGGTATTATTAATCATGTTGATTATACTGGACCTGGTACACACTGGACTTGTTACTGTTATGAGTATTATTTTGATCCGTTTGGTCTGAGCCCACCAAAAGAAGTTTTAGCGTACATACCTAATATAAAATACAACACTATCCAGTATCAAGGTAAAACAAGTGTCCTATGTGGATATTTCTGTCTATTCTTCATTAAAAAGTCGCAGGAAGGAAATAGTATGTATGATATTCTTTACAAATTATCAAAACCTTACAAATCAGTAGAAAATGAAAACATCATAAAATCATATTTTGTAAATGAATTTTAGGTTGAACGAAGTGTAGTCTAATCATATTATATATGAGTTATTGTATAAAAGAAAAAATGGTTACTGAAAATATTAATCCTCAGTATGTTTTTAAAACAAATGGCAGAATGGCAGAAGAATGTTAAAAGCAACATGTGCGTCTTGTGGTATTACTAAAACACAGTTTGTTAAAAGTACACAAGGCGGGAGTATTGATATTCATAAAGTGTTACTTCCTTTATTACCTAAAAATGGGTTAATAATTCCTGGTTATAAATATTGCGGTCATGGTAATCCGCTTGATAGTGGAGAACCTTCAAATGAATTAGATGCTATTTGCAAAGATTATGATTATTGTTATGATGAAAATCCTAGTAATAAGCCAATGTGTGATAAAAACATGCTTGCTGGTTTAAAATCTAGTAAGTCTAAAACTATTGGAGAAAAGATTGCTAAGAATTTGATAGTCAAGCCTGTAATTAACGCAAAATATAAACTTGGTCTTGGAGTATCAAAAAACAAGAAAAGGCGTTGAAATGGACTGACAAGTTAGCAGATAAACAATATAAGCCTATACGAAGAAAGTTCACTCAACGCCGTGTGATTGTTAATGAAATTGATAAAATATGGTCTCCTGACTTGGTTGATAGGCAATCGTTTTCAAAGTATAATAAAGGTATTAAATACTTGCTTACTGTTATTGATGTGTTTAGTAAATATGCTTGGGTTGTGCCGGTTCTAAATAAAACTGGTTTAGAAAGACAATGTAAATTGCTGTGGGTTGATCAGGGAGTAGAATTTTACAATAAAATATTCAAGCTGTTCCTTGTTGATAATCATATCGAAATGTATCACACGTTTAATTTTGGAAAAGCTGTAGTAATTGAACGATTTAACAGAACATTATAAGAGAGGATGTGCAAATATTTTACAGCAAACAATACAAACACATATTTAAACGTGTTATAAGAAATGGTTGACAAGTATAATAACACAAAACATCGGAGTATTAAAATGACACCGACTGAAGCAAGTGATAAAAAGAATAAAGGGATGGTGTATTTCAACTTAAGCTGAAGTTTAAAATAGGGGATAATGTTAGAATCAGCAAATATAAAAGAACGTTCGAGAAAGGTTATACTCCAAATTGGACTGAAGAAATATATGTTGTTGATAAAATTCAAAACACAAATCCTGTGACATACAAAATAAAAGATTTAAACAACCAAAACATTGACGGAAGCTTTTATGAATTAGAAATGATAAAGGCAAAGCAAGAAATATTTAGGATTGAAAAAGTAATACGACGTGATTACAAAAAGAAACAAGCATTGATTAAATGGAAGGGTTATAATGAGGATTTCAATAGTTGGATCTCATTCAAGGGTATTGAAAATATCAAATAAGAACTCAAAAATAAATTACGCATAGTAAGTTATTTCCAAAAAAAAAAAATAGATACTAGGGGTATGGGTAAAGTTCTTCCTAAGCGAAGGGTAATCAAGCAGTTTGTCATAGTTGCCAGGGGTCTGACAGCAAGTATACCATCGTCATTTGGCGTTTGCATCTTTATGATAAGGGCAACTGGAGACAACCGATAACTGCTGATTGTTTGTAGTTAGGGGGGAAATCTGTCCTTATACCCCCGGTATCTACACTACTAGACAAAACAAATCAAAACAAATGTTGGTTGTCTGACTCTTTTTATTTCTCAATTAGATCAAACTTATAACTCGTTTTAATTAATACTTTGCTTTTGACTTGATTATACAACTTGTTTAGTTTGTTGATTTTTTCAATTTTGTTCGTTCATATTATTGTCAACTAAATGTCTGATAAAATGAATATGTAGGTGTCTAAAACATATGCAAACCCTTTGCACAAACAAGACGGGAAAATAATTCGGATGTAAAATATTTGCAATTTGTGTTATTCTGAACAAGAGTAAAATATATATGACCTTTTAGAAATAAATAAATTCATGAAGTTAACACATTACTCTGCTGTGTGATGTTCGGACGTGTTAAGAATGTTGGATCAGCTGGGCGATAATGAGGTATCCGTCTTTGTTTTAAATAAATCAGGACAAGTTTATATTACATATTCTGTGATGAATTATAGAAATTTCCCAGTTTGAGAAAATCTGTAACATATCCCTTTCTCTACTGTGCTATCTCGCCTAGTGCGCAAGATAGCACAGTAGTCAATAATATGAACTAAACGATAGACGTCACGATATTACGTCACGAATTGACGTCGTAATATTACTCCGCGCTGTCGCCAAAGGAGTGACAGAAGAAGGAATACTTGTGTCAAAAGACGATTGGAAAGAAATTCATCACAGAATATATATTATATAGTTTAATTAACGTTTTTGTCGTGATACGGAAAATAATTCACTCGTGAGAAATATTCTTGCGATATAGAAACTCGTGCGAAAACGCACTCGTTTCTTTATAGCAAGAATCTTCCTAACTCGGGAATTATGTCCCGTATAACTTCAACAATGTTAAGTAAACTCTATATCTTACTACTTCACAATCCGATGGCACTGGGTTTACAAATGTAATCGACAACACAGTGCATGTGATTTGAACACATTCCAATAATGACAATGGCGTCTTCCTCTTGTACTATTTCAAATATAGAATTCTCGAAGTACAAACCCTCACTTTATCCATCTTTCTGAAATAACGTGATCCATTTGAAACATACGTGTCTAATTATGTCAATAATATTAACTTCGGGGTATATTTCCATCCACTTCAACGGTTTTTATGTTGTTGTTTTTTTATTTTTTCATTGTTCAGTCTATCCCAAATGTTGAACATGTTGAATATAGTAAAAAAATAAAATAAAATAAACAAATCAATAAAAATTTATAAAAATTAAATGTTTTCAGAGAATATTGTGACGTTTTATGTTATAGAACTATTGTCTGAACAGACCATTATACACGTATTCTAGGCGTGTTACATGTACGGAATACTAGTAAACATGTGTTACTATACATAGGCGATATTCTGTGAGGTTGCTTATATTTTTTACTAAAGATTATTATTGCTATTATTCCCAACCATATGACCGTAAAGAAAACGTTACCCAGCCAATCCCTTATTGCCCAGTATGGAAACTCATATGACGCAGAACAAAATATTTATATTACATTAATAATATGATAGTAGTTTACCTAAGGACATTCCTATGAAAAGCGAAGGAGCAAATGAGGCGCGAGATATATGGACGATTTATAGACGAAGTGCTATAACCCTTCATAATATAGATATAAAAAGCAGCATTCAAGGACGACAGTTAACCCCAAACACACACAGAAACAAAGAACAAAATTAAAGATGAATTAAAGGCCAAATAAGACATCACAAACACAAAAGGGTTGACAATAGGGCTACATCATTGAACGGTCAGTGGCAAAAAAGGCCGCTGAGGGTTTATAGCAGGCTCTAGGGTGCACCAAACCTCACACTTACCCTACTGTCAATCAATAAACAGGTTAAGTAAAGAAATCCCCGCCATGAACTATTCTCTAACCAGCAAGGCAGCATTAATAGGCAATATAAGTAAAACAGAAAGCCACAAAGAAGGTACTATATGACTTGGCAGAAACCAGAGCAACAAGAGAATAAACCATTGAGGGCACGACAAGACAAGACTTCAGACAAACATCAAACTTCACCGTCCTTTTGGGCTCAGGTAGACGTCATCATAGTGTCCACAGCCTGTCCGGGCATTGCACAATCAAAGAGGAAAGCATAGTGTCAAACTGTTAATGGGCCCACCACCAAGCATGCAGTGCGTTGCAAAACGATATGATCATAACCACTTTTGATAAGTCATGGCGTTGGTGTGAACATAAGGAAATAAATGTAATCAAATGCAGAACCAATTAATTATTTTTATAATTTGTTGTTATAAAAGCAGGTCTTACTTTTTTTGTTTGATAGGATATATTGATATTATTGCTCTAATAAATAACTCACTCGAAATATCGAATATTGCAATTTCACAATTGTTTCCGTTTGATTATTCAGAAATTGCCAATGCAAATAAACGCAGTATTGCAGATTAAAGTATTAATAAAATAAATACTAAAACGGCGATCTGCAAATAAATGCAGTATTGCAGATCAAACTATTAACAGAATAAATACCAATAAGGGGATACCGTGGAAACAACACACACAAACAAGGGATTACAGTTACAGACTTGTTCTCTTTGAGCTTGTTCTTAATATAAGGTGCAAACTCTCTCACGCCTACAAGCAATAGCGGTATATTCTACATTTAATCTACAACTAGTGAACTGCCTCGTCCGGCCGATGGGGACGTAAACCGGGCGGTCCCGTGTATCGGTCTATCCTCCGAACACGTTAAAGAACCATAGGAATCTATTCGATAATAAGAGTAGGCCAGGTTCCCGGATTCCTATGTATCCTTCCCCTCTCTCTGGGGATTCTCTAAATAACCTATACTGTGTTGATGAGCCGTTAAACACCATTCAGTTCATTTCAGTTCAGTTGATGTTCACTATCGCTCTGATAGATAAATGTGATGGAAATCGGAAAATATCAAAATAGTGCAAACTCACAATGGTTTCTGTTTGATTATGCATTGATTTGACAATGCAAAGATACGCATTATTGCAGACCAAACTATTAGTAGAATGTTTCAAAGCAAGGAACTGAGGCTATCCTTGTGGACAAATCTATTCTGTGAATGCTGTGTCTAATATTGCTTCGTTATTTTTAAACGGAAATGCTTTGGGGAGACTGTCTGCTAGAAATGCGTCCATGAATTATTATTGTATTTTAACATGTTTCTGTTATTTTCGTTGAGTAAACAACTGACCAAAGTAGTTCAACATTCATTTAAAATCGGTAATAAACTGAACAAGCGCCTTTTAGGAAGTAGAAAAACAGGTACAGCAAGTTCGAAAAATACTCACATTTGCCAGTTTGTTCCTGTTTGTGGCATTCCCAATAGTGTAGCATTATTGGCATCATTTGCAGACGCGAAACTAATTTCCTTTACGCAACAGTATGCAGTTGTCTCTAGTCGCAAAACGAGATCGATTCAGAAACGAAACCTCTACGTGCATTACAAACAGGAGACTATGTCATTGCGACTTATGCCGGCTTTTCTGATGCTATTTACTTTTAACAAGACGCGAGTATCTTTTGTCATTAACATTCACACCAGCGTTCGTTAGTGCAGTGTGGCGGCTGTAAAAAGTATCCCCGTGCTACGAATCAGTAGTGTTATGTTTACTGGTCCTTTGGGACCAACGAGCCCAAAATAGGTGGCTTTGAAGTAGAATACCGCTTAAGCCGGTGCTAGGGGGCGTGAGAGGTGTTGCTTCTTTTATTACTTCTCATGAACAGAATCAATAAAACCGAGTCTGCTGCTTTATTCTCTTAACTTTGTTTGTTGCTCCCAAAGGAGCACCTTTATCAGTATTTATATATGAAGTAAAGGACCATCTAAATGTAACAAAAAAGTTTAATAAAGACTGTAGGAAAGTGGTAATGACCAAGAATTTTACGATGTTTGTACATCGTGTCATCATTGACGTATGGTTGTGATAGTTCTTCTCTCAAAAGAGTTCTTAAATTGCTTTTATTGTTTATAAGCAGATCAGGGTTACGATAATATTATTTTGCGATGGGTTATGGAAGTTTATAGTTTAAAACTTTTCTTCTTTTTTTTTGCATCGATTGGGAAAGAATTATTAACATATCATTACGTGGTCCGAGTAGTAACTTTCATACCCCATCAAACCCCTTCTCCAAGAAGCGAAAACGAGGTCGCTGGGGTATGAAATAAAACCTTAATTTCGTGGTAAAGAATTTACAGGTTGTAAAATTAAAATATTTAAAAGGTAATTTTAAAAAGGTTATCGCCTTTTTTCAGTAAACACGTTTTTAAACGTGTTTTATTGTCCAATTATCCGTTATCAAATCCTACTAACATCAGCTTTCCCATCACTTAATGGTATTAAGGCGGGACGACGTAATGTATTAATCCCTCTCGGGCTTCCTGGGAAGAATCAGTATTAAGCAATGTGGATTGATTACCGAGCTCAAAAACAAATAACTTGGCCACGGCGAGGACCGAACACACGCTTCTTTATATACAATTATATACCTCTGCTAAGTGCTGTGGTAGGCCCATATTTTTCTCTTTTTCTTTGTATTTATTTATACATGCACACTCCTGCTAACATAAGCTTTCCCATCGATTAATGGTATTAAGGCGGGACGACGTAATTTATTAATCCCTCTTTGACTTCCTGGGAAGAACCAGTATCAAGTTAAGCAATGTGGATAGATTACCGCGCTCAAAAACAAATAACATGGCCACGGCGAGGACCGAACCAACGCTATATATATACCTCTGCTAAGTGCTGTGGTAGGCCCAGATTTTGCCTCTTTTTCTTTGTATTTAATTATACATGCAGATTAATGATTGAAAGTGTTTACAAGATATCAACGCCTAGTTCCCTTTCTTTAAATAATAATACCATACATGTATAAGTGTTATTTCATATGTGATGGTGTCGATGTCAACAATCTTCAATTCGAACATGTCGTTTTGTGTTTGTCCGATTAAAAATCATTACGTGGCCCCACCTTAATTCCATTAACTGATGAAAACACTAATATTAGCAGGATTACGGATATTTTGAAAATAAAACCCGTTTAAAAACGTTTCCTACTGAAAAAATGCGATAACAAGTTTAAAATTACCTTTTATATGTTTTAATTTTACAATATGGAAACTTCATAAGCCGAAAATAAGGTTTTATTTCATACCCCAGCCAACCCGTTTTCGCTTCTTGGAGAAGGGGTTGTTGGATGGGGTATGAAAGTTAATATTCGGACCACGAAAATAGTGCAAAGGTTGGACACCAATAACAAACTTGCAGATAATGTCATAAATATGACAATGTATTATGTCAATTTCCATATGCGAACCCTCTGATTTGTATCGAGAATTTTAAAATACGTCTTAAAGTAAACGAATTATTGATTTGTTTGAATTTGTCTGCAAAAAGTATCGTTTATTAAACAAACCGTTGAGCAAATTGAAATTATTAAGCAAGTGGTTTGGCAATAAACACAGGCTGTGTTATTTGTTTTGTGTCTCGATCGATGCGCTTTGAGGGTTAGAGGAATATTAAACTTGTTATAAATTGAAACTGCATCTTAAGCTCTCAGGTTGAGATAAGGAACATGCTTGCCGACATAATACATGTTATTCAAATTCTTAAATTGCCAAACACGTTGCCTGAATCTTAATTTCGTTACGTATTTAGTACATACTTTACTTTGATTTTATTAGAAATTAGAACAGCATTGTACTAAAAGGATTTAATTTAGAAACTATGTTTTCTATACTCACACTGAAGGAAATCATTTAATAAAAGTGGAAAAGCGTACGAATAGAAAAGTTTGTTATATAAATGATGTAAGTAATTCTGTTCGACAAGATATCAATAAGTATTCTAGTACAAAGAAATATAAAAAGATCGGACAGGGAAAGTAGCATTCAAGGAGGACAGTCAACCACAAAACACAGAAACAAACACGTAAACAGACAAACAAGAAGGTAAAAACAATAATAAATGCAAACGACATCACAAACACAAAAGGGTTGACAACAGGGCTACCGCCTTGGAACGGTCAGTGGCAAAGTAGGCCACTGGGGGTTTAAACCGGTTCTAGGGTGCACCAAACCTCACACTTACCCTACTTCATCCCATTAAAACAGGACAGTGTAAATAAAGAAATCCCCGCCATGATCTAATCTCTAACCAACAAGGCAGCATCAATAGGCAATATAAGTAAAACACAAATATGCTCGTGTAAATATAATACTAAAAAAAACAATAGCATAGAAAGCCACAATGAAGGTACTCAATGACGTTTGTTTGCAACAACAGAAAAGAGACTTGTACATAAAACACGGATTGTATCTTCTCAGTTCTTACTTTGCCATTGACACTCAAGTATATATATGTTTCAGTAATGCAAAGGAATGGTCAGTGGAGATTTGGGTGAAATATATGCCATCCCTTATGCGCTAGGGCGTAAAAGGCATTATCTACATATATCTATGAAAGGATCTTTCCTACAGTTTTTCATGCTTATCTTGTTTACCAAACTTTAAAAACGTAATTAAGTCATAATTAAATATAATTCGTACTTTATTAAGGAATCTGAACTTATTTTGTTTTTAGCCACTGTAGATTCTATTCTAAGAGCATTACTGTGTGTCAAAAACAAATATTAACTACAACACATGCAACATTAAAGACGTATCGATTGATTACTAGGTTTACACATGTTGAATCAATTGAAATAAACAATGATGACAACAATTAAAGGAAATATCTTAACTTTTTAGCTCCAAAATACGTCCGATTTAATGTTTAGAAATTTCAGGATTGTTTTCCCTCAAAAACAAGTACCGCGCCGTAAGTTTGCCAACATGTCTTAAAGTACTCGATATTTGGTAACAATACAGAAGTTTTGAAACATATTCTTTCTTTAGAAAATACCTTTTTTTTTTTTTCAAAATGGCTCCACAAATCTGCTAAATTTTCCAGAGAATTTACAAGGCATTACAAGTAATATTTCCATCTATATCATGCATTCATGCATATTTCTTCATATATACATTGAGACTGAATCAAAATAATTAAGCTTGAGTGAATTTATTTGGGATGACAAATTTTCATCTTTACATGAATTAGGTTGTACGCAAAATATAGGCGATTCAAGTTGTCAAGAATGATAAATTGCTCATTTATAACATTAAACAAAAATTGGATAATCTGCAAGTTTGTACTTTGCGATTTCCTGTTTTTCAATAGTATAAAGCGAATGACGCCAAGTGTATACATTCAAGTCATCAGCAGTGTCTAGTCGATTATAAGTGCAGTCTTGAGAAAACATAATCAAAGCTATCATTTACTCGAAATAATGCACCTATTGCATGTTGTGCAAGTCCGAACGTTTCTTCGCACGTTGTTAACTGCGCGAAGCTTCGATTTATCTTCGCCATAAATTCTTTTCTTGCATACCGGACAAGGATATCCGTCATTTTACCGGGACTAGATATTTCCATCTCACCCTAGGGTCGAGATAAAATTCACGCGCGCCAACATCCGGTATGCAGGAAAATATGTAAAACGTTAGCAGCTGACGGCGTCTGCGCACAACATGTCTCTGATATGCAAGAAAAAGAATCGATCATGGGTATTTGGTTCAGATAGGGAATTCCAACTCTCAGTATAAGTTTTTTAATCGGAACCTCGACAGAGCGTCAGTTCCGATAAAAACACTTATACCTCGGGTTGGAATTCCCTATCTTCATCGAATACCCATGAAAGATTCTTTATTCTCTCTCATAAGGTACACTAATGCGCATGTCTACTGTATATTGTGTTTGTTTTGTCAAAGGTGTTCTTAGCACTGTACATACAATTAATAAAACACTTATCAGGCGACCATAGTTTTTAGTTTCGGTTTAAATGTATGAGAATTAAAAAATGAACCAATCAAACGTTCGTCCAACTACTACACATATTTTAAGACATTGTTTATATCTACAGCTATTGCGGGAGATCCAGTTGCATGTATGATGTAAGGGTCCAGCTACAGCGGTAGATCCAGCTTTAGCTCATGCGTTAACATCTTTTCCGAAGACTTATTTAACCAATTTAAGAATGTCACAAAGTGGTAATTATTTTTAAGTATATCTCCAAATAAACTATATGAACTTGAACAGTCTAAAATCTGGCTATATACACGAACACCGTGTATACTATACATGCCGTGGCTGCCGTGTAGGGTTATAGGCAAATGTCGTAACGTAACGCACATCCGAAACTATCGGAAAATGCAGGTGCTCTGGTAATGTTTTGTTTTAGCCTGGTCAAGTTTTTTCTTTCGCACTATACTGTCGCAGAATTATAAGCATTGTTTCATGATCGGCATCTGCCCCATTATACTACACTTATGTTTTAATTCGCTCTGTTCAAACAAACATAAAACATTTATGATCTTTTCTCCAAAATAATTTTGATACCAATAAATGTTACATTCTAAAAGAATAATAAACAATAGAAGGGTGTCAATTCGCAAAGGCAAACATTTATTCGATTTATTAACGACATAATTCAACGGCAATGATTCCGCTTCCTGCTCCTTAAAAATTGAAGATCCTGTCCAATGTACCATCTTCGAGCGTACTGTGTGATATCGAGAAGCATATTAATCCAACTGTATGCGTGCTTTTGGTTGACTGTGGTCCTTGAATTATATATTTCCTGTTGGACTTGTATATGATTTGCTTGCGGAAATCGGTAGTTTTATTTACAAGGTGTTCGGTAATTTGAAACTGAAATGAAGTACGCATATGGTATTTTCCATTACACCTGGTCAAAACATATAGCCATATATGTGCTAAAAATGGCTGCCAATAAGATGAATATCAATAATGTGAACTTGTAGAATCAGATTTTCTCCTAATGTATGACAATACTACTAATTACACGTCTCTCTCCTTCTTGTCCCATTGATCGAATCTAAATGAAACATGTTTCATGGTTTAGACCACTGCATCCGTCCATTTAGGTTCGAGCATATTGTTTAAACACAATACCATACTATACTAGTTGTATCCATTGTTAAAACTGATGTCACTTTATAATTGTCTGCCGTGAGTCACTTTTAGTGGTCTACATCAAGGGCCTAGATATAATTGCATGTTGACCTGTTTATGTTCGAACAAATTCGACATCGAAAAACAACGGATAGCCTATGATAACCTATTGATCGCTAAAAAGACCTTACGATAAACACCGCGGTATCGTCAGCAATCACGTTGTTTACAAGCTAGGCGAATATCACTTTTTAAAGATAGCTTGGACGTTTCAAATACACTCAGTACATTTAAAAACGCAACATATTTTATTTTAGGATATTTGTAGTCCTCTGTATATTTGCTCAAATCAAGATTGTATTATATGTTAGTATGCAATGCTCTTTGCCCTAAAGGTTAGCATATGGAGAATTAACAGCTGCATACGATTGGCCCTACTGCTTTCATTTATAACGCATTTTTCACGAGGATCTTTAACATCTCTAGAAATTCAAACAATACCAAGTGTTGCGTTTTTAAATGAATGTATTATCTCTCTTAAAACCACAAACTAGCGCAACTACATTTGAGTAATATACCCGTACACATTATCACAGTTTAGCTCAAACTAACCGTAAAGAAAAACTATTTGAACAGTCAAACGCCAATGATTCTTAATGTGTGTAAAAACAGTAAAATCATTGAGAGATTTTTGAACAGAAAACAAATGAGGAAATGTAAGCTTTCCAATGAGCACACGCATACTAACCAAGGAAACGAATGACAAAAGCTACAGTAGTATAATTAATGGTAAAGAAGATAAAACAAGTGTAGCGTAACATGAATTCCATTAAATACTGAACTTTGTATGGCACTGCTCCTTTACAGCTCATCAAAACAGTGTTTATGTCTTTTTCAGCCCCCTGAGAGAGTTTTAACTGATACATCGGAATCCTGGAACCCTGCCCGACTCTTACTATCAAATGGATGCATATACATATTTAATTGTGCTCAGAGGATATACTCCGATCAAAGAGACTGCATGGTTAGCGCCCCGACGGAAAAGGCCAAGAGACGTGTTTGGCTTGAGGCCACATCGAACTAACATGCTGTTGGCAGTGAGCGTAGAAATCATGATCCCCTTTTAATGGAAATAAGATTTACAGTTATTACAACTTCACACCGAGCTTCTCTTTGTTGTATAAATAACATATTTACAGTGAATAAACATTATGATACAAAATGTGAAATATGTTTCAATTCACGACTAATAAACGAGAAAGATTTTACCGTAGACCTTGTTTAACAGAACGGTTTCAAAATGATCAAACACTTTTACCAGTAAAATATATGTCGTTATATCGCCGGTTGCGTACAGATACAAATGAGATATAGGGTCCTATAGAAACCACAGCGTCCGAACGCAATGGCATCGTAGGTACGCACTGTACTGCAAACCAGGACTTGATAATACAATGAAAAAGCCAAAAAACAACAGAAATGGTGGTGAAGACAAGGTTACCGACTTGGAACGGTCAGTAGGCATCGAACACAATCAGATATAAGCATGTGGTTGTCATTTCACGATTTAATGTTGTGAATACTGTGAGTACTAATGGCGATTAGCGATTTGTGAATGCTTCTCATTTCCTATTCATTTTACTTAAGCGTAAGTATTTCTATCTTAAATCACCTAGTGGTCATCGTTATTACATTATTTCTCTCAGAGGGATCATCCATACTCAGGTTCTAAACTAATATTGTCATGCCAAATGTTTCTCATTATACTAATTAAGAATTACTTAAATGTTAGTCATGCAGTTAACCAATTAAGTTGAAGGACTATGTAGCCAATGCACAATTCATGAAAGTCAAATATTTAAACTACTGAGTATATATCGATCTACAGTGCACCTGTGTATAGCTCCTTCTGTAGAAAAGAGTTTGAGAGTGGACCTTTGGAAACGACCGAAACTTTAAAAGGAAGAAATTCCGCTGAACAATATGTTTTCATAAGTCTGCCAAGAGACATAACCACCGAAGATGTGAGTTTAAGTTTTGTGTATGGTAAAAATAAGAATGAATGTCGAACAGGAAAGGACACAGTAAACCCCAAAACAACAAATATGAATGGCAAGGTTAATCAGGAATAAAGGCATATGACGTCACAAACTCAAAAAGAATTGACAATAGAACTACCGCCTTGGAACGGTTAGTGGCAAAAGATGCCGCTGGAGGTTTAAACCAGGTTCTAAGGTGCACCAAACTTCACACTTACCCTACTGTCATCCTAATAAAACGGGACAGTGTAATTAAACAAATCCCCGCTTTGAACTATTCTCTAACCAACAAGGCATCATTAATAGGCAATATAAGTAAAACATAACGATCCTCGTGTATAATATATAAATACTCTGAGGTTTTTTATAAATAACACATTTACAGCACATAACCATGGTAACTATTATGATACAAAATTTGAAATATGTTTCACTTCACGATTAATAAACGAGAAAGATGTCACCGTAGAACTTAGCTAAAATGATCAAACACTTTTGGCTGTACAATATCTCGCTATATCACCAGTTGTGCACAGATAAAGTCGACGAACGTTTACATTTATAAAGTAATGTCTGTAACGTTCCAAATGAGGTATAAGCGTGTGGTTCGTCATTTCACGACTTAATGTTGGTTATGTCTGTGAGTGTTCATTAGAGATTTGAGAATGCTTCTCATTTCCTATTTATTTTACTTAAAGCGTAAGTATATCTATTTTAAATCACCTAGTGGTCATCATTATTACATTATTTCTCTCAGAGGGATCATCCATAATCAGGTTTTAAGCTAATATTGTCATGCCAAATGTTTCTCATTATACTAATTAAGAATTACTTAAATGTTAGTCATGCAGTTAACCAATTAAGTTGAAGGACTAAGTAGCCAATGCACAGATCATGAAATTATAGTTCAAATTAGTTCAACTACTGCATATATATATCGTTCTACAGTGCAACTATGTATAGCTCCTTCTGAAACGTTTTAAAGCAAGACATTCCGTTGAACAATATGTTTTCATAAGTCTGCCAAAAGCCCTAACCACTGAATCTGCGAGTTTATTACTGTACATGGTAAGTCTTGTGTTTTGTATAATTATATTTAAGTAAATGACATAGTATCAGAGCTCAACACAAATCAGTTGGGCCTACCCATTGATTAGGGATAACATGTGTATTTTGCTGTATACGTGTTAAGTTATGGACGTTGATATAAACGGTATAACAAATGTTCTACTATACATAATCGGGTCATACGAACTAACCTCAACGTCCAGACGCACGCTTCTGCTATAGTAATTAACGAAGTCGTAGAGTGGACTGATTCGAGAATCAGACATACACAAGTGGACAGAAAAGGCAAACAGTAAATGTAGCATTCAATGCATACAGTCAACCAAAAGCAAACGTCGACATAAACAACAATTAACAGGCTAAAGCCTTGTAACTGCCAGTGGCAAAGCATGCCGCTTCTCCTGTGGGAAAGTCTTGTCGAGTTGTATTATAATGGTTCCCGTATGAATCAACCACTAGCCTAATAAATTGGCTCCTATGCAGTTTTTTTTTTATTCTGACGTTCTATGTAACTGCATATACGCCTAATTTCCTTTGCAAAAAACCCGACTGGAAAAAATGCTCGAACACCCATGTGACTTTCGAACGAAATTGAGCAGCTTATCAGACTCCTGTGCGTAAACCATGATGATAATCTAACAAAATAATAAGTTATTTACCATTTACTTTCGGTTTTATTTTTTTCCGAAGCATATTTTACATAATATATCGATTTTTCGTAGATCGCTATACATGTGTATTGACAATATATTGACAAGTGCGAGTTTCTCCCAACGTTGCATGCGCATGCGCTTAAGTACACATTTTCCACTGTGGACAACGTGTCACGAACTACGTTGTGTATAATGTACCTAGTATAAAGTTTTCAAGTCTTAGGTTAACAAACGGTAATGGGCGAAGGGTGCCGGGATATTTATTATAAGTTACCCCTTCAGACATTCTCCTAAAAGAAAAATTAAAAAATCTCGCTTGTTTTATAGCCTGATCTGGGGGGAAAAGCACCTAACCTTTGTTTTGTTATGTTCATTTCATTTAGTGTGTAGGGGGTGGGGTGAGTTTACGGGTGGATTCAGGGGGCGACCCACTAAAAAATCTGTAAAATATGGAAATTTATATTAAACAAGAGCTGTAGGAGAACAGCGCAGCTCGACTATTCAGAGAATAATAAATGGTATAGCCAGTATATACCATCAGAAAACAAGGCTAAAACAATGTGATGGTGGGTTGGGGGTGGGGGTGGGGGTGGAGCTGTGGTGGGTATAGAAACTCTGGCCGTTATAAAAATTATTGTTAGAATCTCATAAAAATTATAGTAAAATTTTCGGCAGGGTGTGACATTTTATTTATTTTTATCAGTTTTAATCCAAAGTTGCTGTCATTTAAAAAAAATTGTGGTCGAAAGGCAACTCGGGGAGGGAGGGGATATCTGGCGATTTTTTTATTGTGGCCTCATTTCAGGTTGTTTTTTTATTGATATTTCCTCTGTGTATCTGAATTTAATCTAAATTGCTTTATATGTAAATGATTGCGTTCAAATTAAAATTTTAATATCCAATAATGGAAGATAAAATGAAAACAATTTCCCGCCCCCTGTCCTCCTTTTGAGGGGAGCCCATAAACCAATGGGTGGGGGGGGGGGGGTGGGGGTGGGGGGCAGGACGGGGTCGCATAATTGATATAGTTGTATATTTGATAAAACAAAACAACACAGACAAATGTAAAAAAAACAAAAAAACATTCGGGTGGTGGTGGTGGGATGGTTGTGGGGCGAAACATATTGATAAACTGATAAAACAAAACAACACAGATATATGCAAAAACAAACAAAAAACAACAACATTCGGGTGGTAGTGATGATGGTGTGTTGGGATAGTTGGGGGTGGGCGGGGGGGGGGGGGGGGGGGGTAACAAAAATTGACCAAAACAACACAGAAATATGTAAAAAAAAGAGAAAAGTTTCCAGTGTGGGTGGAGGTGTGGGGGGGGGGGCGGCGTAATGTAGGGGGGGGGGGGGTGGGCAACATAGCTTTATGTGTAAGATTTGACCAAAACAACACAGAAATATGTCATATATATATATAAATCGAGTTTCAAGTGGGGCAGGCGGGGAGTGGGGGAGGGTGGTAGCAGCGCCACGTAAGAATTGACCAAAACGAGACAGAAATATGTAAAAATAAAAATAAAACAAATATCGAGTTTCAAGTGGAAATATAACATTTTTAAAAGAGCCGTAACTCCGCCGTTACTAGTCCGATCTGGTTGGTTTTCGAACTTGGCCAGTAGAGATAATAAAATTTACCAAAGCAATACAGAAATATAAAAAAATATATAGTTTAGAGTCTGGGGTGTGTGGGGGTGGGTGCGGGGTGGTAGGGGTGCGGGGGCATAGCAATATGTGTAAAAATTGACCAAAACAACAAAGAAATATGAAGAAAAAATAGAGATTCGAGTCGGCAGGAGGGTGGTGGGGGCGGGGCAACATAGCTATATGTGTAAGAATTGACCAGAACAATACAGTAATATGAAGAAAAAAAAAGTTGATAGTCGGGGGGGGGGGGGGGGCGGGGTGCCGAAGGGGTTGTGCGGGGCGGGGACGGGAGTAGCGGCGGAGCAACATAGATATATGTGTAAGAATTGACCAAAACAACACAGAAATATGTAAAAAAATAAAAAAAATGAGTTTTGAGTGTGGTCGGGGGGAGGCCCTGGGGTGTTGGAAGGCGGGCGCGGGGGTGGGGGCAACATAGCTACATTTGTAAGAATTGACCAAAACAACACAAAAATATGTAAAAAAAAAATTAAATGAGTTTTGAGTGGGGGGAGGGTGGAGAGTGGGGTGGGGGCAACATAGCTATATGTGTTAAAATTGACCAAAACAACAGAAATATGTAAAAAAAAAATGTGGGAGGGGGAGAGGGGTGTGTGGCGGGGCGGGGAGGAGGGAGCCCATGCCCAAATATGGGTGAAGTACAAATAAGATGCATAATGATATAAGATCCCAAACCAAAATTATAACTATATATACACCAGCTTACATGCAAACCTAGATCTGCCTTTATTGCACATTTTATTGGCCGTCACAATTTAGATTCCATGGGAGCCCAGAATTTGCGGAAGACAACATTACTTAAGCAACCCTTTACAACATACTATAAGGAAACCAATTCCCAAATTTAGTTGAGCTAGGATGGGACATTGTGCTTTATAAAAAGAAATCGTTGTGTGTTTGGTGGACCTGAACATGGTGATTTTGTTTACGAAAACAATAACTGTCACTAGTATTCAAATCCCCCATCCACGCCCCAACCCCCACCCCCAGGGTTTATGGGATGACGAGTTGTCCGTTGTCAGTTGTCCGTCGCCCGTCGTCGTCTGCTAACTTTTGCCTTGTGAACACTCTTGCAACTTCATTATTATTATTCGGATCTTTACCAAACTTCTAATTTTCATATATTTTATATTCTCTTTATTACGATTTAAGAATGAGGAAGAGTCTTGTAGAATAATAAACGACTAAAACAAGTAATTTTAACAATACTATAAATATAACAAAAATATTACTTTTAGATTGGCATGAAATATGTGTAGTTTAAACACACTACACAATGTTTTACGATTGTAGCAATAAACGGTTCTATTCTATTCTATCGACGGTGCATGGTAGGTTGCGTATGGTGAAGTAATATACGCAAGGAACTCTGGGTAAGAATTTCAAACAAGATGGCGGTATCCTTCGATAATTCGGAAATGTGTCAATATATTCGTGATAAATTTGGATAATCTGAGATATTTCATCTTGGCAGGTACATTTTGAAACACCAATCGACTCAAAAAAAAATCTTCTTTCAACCTGTGCATATATAATATACAAACAATGCTGTTTAAAAGCGTGAAACCTTCCAAACAGATTCCGTTGGGAAAGTCCAGTCGTAAAATGTGCAATAATCAATACACGTTGATGCTCGCCAATACGAAAAATTTCAAAAGAGCATTAACGTGTATTTTAACACACTA
Source organism: Cyrtodaria siliqua (assembly GCA_037043455.1). Lineage (NCBI taxonomy): Eukaryota > Metazoa > Mollusca > Bivalvia > Adapedonta > Hiatellidae > Cyrtodaria > Cyrtodaria siliqua. The sequence goes on along the minus strand of JAWPHD010002526.1, from coordinate 94,351 downwards.
AATCAACCACGTACTTGGAGATTTCCTGTTTCTTGCTTATTTAATCGAAAACACTGTTTTCTAGGCGATGTCATGACATTTATATTTTTTTTGAATAATTGTTTACTCAGCAAAAAAAAAAGTATCCACTTGGTTTTCCTGCAAAATCAGAGACAGTAAGAAAGACGTAACAACTGTAGCATTAGTTTCGTTTAATAACGTCTTTGTTTGATGTTCACACAACTTTCATCGAAATATATGGAATGATAAAAAAATAAATCACAGTTTAAAAACATAGGTGTGAAAACGACATTAACAGAAGTTAACAAATGTAAAGGTAACGACAATAGCACAGATGTAGAAGTCTAAGTTCATTCAAATACACATAAAAATATTCAAAACCTCGCTAATATCTCATGTGTCCACCGTTACACCGAATAACGCAAGAATGTGACGTCGAGACTGACGAAGACTGGAGCTAATGCGTTCCATTCGTGGACAAGTGCTGCTGCAAGGTCCTGAACTCTTTGGATAGGGTCATCCTGACGTACATTACGTCCCAAATATGCTCGATGCTTCATCAGTCGTTACGTCAAAAGAATGCGACGTCGCATTCTTGAGTGTATTCGGTGTATTCATGATATATTAGCGAGGTTTTGAACATTGGTCTGTGTATTTGAAAGGACTAAGACTACTAAATCTGTGCTATTGTCGCTAATCTTTACATTTGTTAAGTTTTGTTAATTTCGTTTTCACACCTATCTGTTTAAACTTTATTTTTTAAGCATTCGGTATATCTCGATGACATTTTGCGTGAACATCAAACAAAGATGTTTTTAAAAGAAAATCATGCTACAATTGTTAGACTGAGTCCTTTCTTACAGTCTCAGATTTTGCAGGAAAACAAAGTGGATACTTTTTATTTTTGCTGAGTATATATCAGCTGTAGAAGCAAGTGTACAATCGTACAATTTCATCTACTGTGGTTTTCACCAGTTTTAGAAATTACAATTGTCACTTTATAATTGGTACATTGCAAATATGTGTATATAAAACATAGTTTATACTACGTCTAGCAAGAACGTTCTGCATCGGTTATATTCTAAATGAATGTACATCTCTTGCTATCTTCATACATATACTATATATTTATTTGTATACTTGTTTATATACACATTCTACCAAATGGATATCTAGCTCTGTGATCAATATGTCACGTCTACAGATGATACCGAATCAATTCAACATCAACATATGGGTGTATAGTAAAGCTCAGACCGTCTTAATTAATGTATTGCCATTATCACACTGATACTATTTATATTGTGGATTCAGCCTGATATGACGCAGTATAACACGTATAGCAAGTATATAATAATTAATATATTATATAATTAGTGCTATATGAAAATGATTAAATAAAGTCCTTATGATAATAAGGTGATATAAGCAACCAGCACCTTATTTGACCCCAAGCAATCGATACACATAATTTTGTATATTTGTTCGCAATATAGTAAAAAATGTGTATCCATATCCATTTATTTTAAACGACGCTTTGCTGCATCCGAAAACTACGGTACTTTATGTTAAAATACCTAAACATGTGTGCTAATGAGGTCGTTTTATTTCAATATTAATGGTGTGCTAATATGAAAATGAAGGACTTTCCAGTTATCTTTCAAGGAGGATTCTCGGCTTTTTAAACACGGTGTCTAAAGGAATCGACTTACAAAATGCATCAATATATTCAATAATATCATTCCTACAAAATTAACATGGTATCACAATTACCCCTTAGGGTTTTTGTTATGAACTGCGATTTGCAGAACTGTTATTCATTCTGATCTTTGGAGATCGCTGTGTCCGAAATTCATATACATATATCAGTGGTATATTCTCAAATATGTTTTGTTTTCTTATTTCAAGTTTGGATAGATGGTCACCTATTACAGCCTGTAAAGGTTCTGAGTATTGTTTAATTACCCTTAGGATATGTTGTTAGCTTTTTAGTTTTTTAATTTAGACCTTTAACTTTTACTTTTGATACGTAGGCTTCATAACATCTGCTCCCAACTAAATTCAATTTTGTTTTCGCCTTTACGGCAAAGCATTTTGTTATAAACTGGGACCATAAGCCGCAGTCCATGGAAGGTTCCATGTTCACCGTTATATACATATCATCTTCGGGATGGCTCATCTTTTCGTACTATTGACATGTTAAATACTGCGTTCTGCTTAATCCGGAGCTAAAGGGGGTGAACGTTAGCAAGTAATTGTTATTACCGTTCATGAACAGTCTCAATCACACAGAGACTGGAATGTATTTTGTATTTATCGTTTTATTCGATTTCCAAATTTCTCTTGTCATACTCTTTTCACCAAGAAAAATCCCAAATGAATTTTATATTTGGCTGAAATTCGTTTTTTCTACGCATACTATAAAATAGATAGTCATAACCGAAATCTACAGATATTACTGGAATTGATGTAGAAAATTAATATAACTTATATTTGCATTTTCTTCAGTGTAATTGTTCGACATTGTTTTCTAACGCTTGGTTTATCTATTGGTTGAATATTTCAAAAGAAAAACGTGTTATCAGCCTTAACAAGTTCAACTACGTTTCATGAACATGAAATGAAATCCAATTTCGAGAAAATATGTCAATGACATTTTAAAACCAAACAAAATTCAATAACGTTCAAAAATAGCTTTGGTGCAACCTTGAACCTTATTTAATCTCTCGGTGGTCATTTTGCTCGTGATCGTTCCATGACAGTTTTCCGATTATCACCCTTTTATGTTTGTGATGTCGCCAAGTTTGATTCTATTTGCCGTATTATTTTTGTTGGCTTGGAATGTTTTTGGTCGACAGTGATATTTGAATGCTACATTTCCTGTTCGAATTTAATTTGGTATTAAAAAGAAGTATAAAAGTCGAACAGGAAATGCAGTTATCACTTAACACAGTAAACCCCAAAACACGCAAAATGGCAAACATGAATGGCAATGCTAATAAGGAATTAAGGCAATATCACGCCACAAACACAAAAGGGGTTGACAAAAGGGCTACCGCCTTGGAATGGTCAGTGGCAAAAAAAGGCCGCTAGGAGTTTAAACCAGGTTCTAGGGTGCACCAAACCTCACACGTACCCTACTGTCATCCCAATAAAACGGGACAGTAGATAACGAAATCCCCGCCATGAACTATTCTCTAACCAACAAGGGAACATTAATTTGCAATATAAGTAAAGCACAAAGATGCTCGTATATATATAAATACAAAAAAAAACAATAGCCAGGAAAGCAACAAAGAACGTACTCAATGACTTGGAAGAAGCCAGAGCAGCAAGAGAATACACCATTGAGGGCCCGACAAAACATTTCATTGTGCTGCCAAATTGAGACCGCATTGTTGTTGATAGAGGGCTTATAAAGTGCATTCAATACCAAACGTGGTTTTAGCTCCTAATAATTATGTTAGTTACCTTCGGTTGAAAGTGGATATTTGCGAAAACCAAGGAAAGACAACCTTCAGACGAATTGCGCCGAGCTAGAAGGGTTTATACACACGCTGAAACAACTGCATATCTCCGTCATAACACATCCGTCTGGACGCACGACTGCCATACACACGCAAACATACAACCGTCTGGACGCACAAGTGCCATATACAAAACATACCCGGTCTGGACGCATGATTGACATACACAATCAAACATACACCAGTCTGGAGGCACGATTGACTTGTACACGCACGCATACACCCATCCGGAGGCACGATTGACTTATACGCGCACACATACACCCGTCCAGATGCACGATTGACGTATACAAACTCACACACACACACACTAGTCCGGGGGCACGATTGGCATATAAACGCATACATTCACCCGTCCGGTGAACGACTGGCCTATAAAAGCACACATACACCCATCTGGAGGCACGATTGACCTATTCACCCACACATAAACGTCCATTTAAGTGGGATACCAATTAAGACTTCAAGCATCAACATGCTATATAAAGACAGTGACAATAAAATGTTCCAGATCACTAGGAAATATTAGGATACAGTGGAATTCTATCAATCGTAAAGGGAGATAATGCAACTCAGATTAATTGACAATAACTTGAATGTATGTATGCTTCCATGATTGCATTTACAGCCACGCAATACAATTACTTCGATGGGATCCATTATACCGACAACGTTTCACACAGCATTATAAACTAGTAGATAGCATTAACGTCTTTTTTTTTTTATCTAAGGTGACAAAGTACTTCATGACTTATTTATGAAAGAACATGCCACATTGATTGCATTTACAGCCACGCAATACAATTACTTCGATGGGATCCATTATACCGACAACGTTTCACACAGCATTGTAAACTAGTAGATAGCATTAACGTCTTTTTTTTTATCTAAGGTGACAAAGTACTTCATGACTTATTTATGAAAGAACATGCCACATGAGACAGTTAAATTCGCATTGGCTCATTAGGAATAGATATGGAGTAAAGCTATATGTTAACAACAAAACAATACACAATTACTACATCTTGAACATGTAGAAATGGACTTGTTTTTAAATATAAAATTAATCTGCGAAGGCATTATGCGCAGTGAAGTGATATAATATACAGGGAAGGTTAGATAGTAATTCGGTAACAAAAATATCAAGATGCTAGTTCGCCCAGAAGGACGTCTGCTGTTAGTGCTAGGGGCAAATTAATTACTTACTGTCGCTTTCGATTCAACAAACCTCTCTCTAGGGCATAACGGCGTCACCTGCATTGAATCTTTTCATTCCGTCGTCATTGTAGTTGTTTTTCGTTTCTGTATGTTTTGTTGTTGACTTGTTCTTGTATGCTACATTTCATGTTCGATTTTTATATATAATTTTTAATAATCACGTAAGACGGACAGACAATCATATGAAGGTCCGAAAACATGTGTTGTGGGCCGAATATTCATATAAAAAGTAGACTGCGTTACACATAATTAGCAAAAACAAAATAACCACGAACCACTTACATCGTGCATCGGCGCGTTCATCAAACGACAACTGCGACGGTTAAAACTGGCAGCCAGAATGTGTACTACTCTCTCAAGTCAATTAATTGATTTATATCACCATATTGCACGCAGGAGGAGATCGTTAGAAGACGATACAAAGATGACGACGGAAAGTAATGAAATTGTGGACTAATGAAAAACTGCATAATTCAGTTTAAATCAAATATGAGTTGAATTATTTTTTTGTGAATGGCGCGGAGATGTTGGACGGTTCGAGGAAATCAAACCTGAAAATAATAATTTATTACGACAAAAGATGGATCAAGAGTCAAACATTCATTTCATTTTTGGGTCTGTCAGCCGGTAGTTTGGACTTGAAAGTAATCAATTTCTTGCGGTAATACAATACGTAAAAAGGACTGGGAAACGAGAAAACTACAGTAGTGCTGACCCGTTTACCGAAGGAATGCTGACCATACTACGTAATGAATAATTTTGGAGGTGGTGTGATACACTGAGCATATAAAATTATGCTTGCACATTATCAACTGTGTCGGTTTAGTTCAAATTGTTTTCAATAACCTATTGTACTGCCGTTTGGGTCTCAGTTACAATTCAAATAAAAGTCATCTGAAATAATAAATATATACAAACATAAGAATTATTCTCAATCATCCTTCATCTTTGAACTACAAGCTCAAACTTAAACAAAAATGTCCTTGACAAAAACTAGACCATGTGCTATCGGTCGTGGAAAAAAAACTTCACTAGTATGACGATTTTTTTATATAATTATGTCAGTAACGTTGTAATTTTAATTGTAGGGGTGCATTGAGTGAAGTGGTGGCTTGAGTACAAGGTACCGAATTCCCTATTTCAAATGGCACATCTTATGACTGAGGTTTAGTTACGTCATACGCTTATTTGAAAAGCAATGAATAAAAATGGATTTTAAAAAGTCATATATAAACAATATATTTTTACTTTGTGCTATTACGATTTATCCAAAACAATATTGTTGTGATTATTCATGTCATTAACTGGTGTAGGCTTTTTACGACAATGGCTCTTAATAGCTATTTGAGGCCTTTTAAGTCGTTTCAATTCGAAGACCATCCAAAAACTCGGTATATAAACGTAGATTTAACAGACAAACCGAAAATGCAGCATTCAATGACCACTGTCAACCAAAAGCACGCGCAGAAACAAACAACAAATACAAACATTGAGATATAGGGTCCTCTAGAAACCACAGCGTCCGAACGCAATGGCATCGTAGGTCCGCACTGTACTGCAAACAAGGACTTGATAATACAACGAAAGAGAAAAAAAACAACAGAAAGGGTGGTGAAGACAGGGTTACCGACTTGGAACTAATCAAGCCTTCGAACGGTCAGAGGCAAACAAATGCCGCTCACGGTTTTAGTAAGTGCTATATTGCATTTGCTAACAGTACTCTCCTGGAAAGTTTATTTTTTCCATTATCTCTCTCTCTAGATTAGTACCTTCATATTAATTTCTGTAAATTAAATGTTGCTAATGAGGCATATGTTAAAATTATTATATCATAAAACAGACGTATAGATCATTATTTCACTGTTATTTAACGTCGGTTCCGGCTGCTTTTGATAGTTTGTGGTGTTTATTAGCTCTGTGTGTTTGTGTGATTCTCAATTCCTATGTGTTTTATGTAAAGCTGTGGTTTCTCTATTTATTATCCACTAGTGGACATCCATCGATGGGAGGAGCTTTGATCGGGTTCAAGAGAATCCAGCTGCTACGACAAATATGTTTCTTTTTCATAGAAGGTTCGTTTGCGTTAGTTTTGTATGGCGGTGGCGGTAAAACACCTAAAACTGTTAATTTTATCTCTAGGTATAAATATCATGAGTTCTGTGTTATACTCATACCGCCTATTAATGATGCATTGTGTGTTAGAGAATATAACCTGACGTGGATATCTTTATTTACGCTGTCCCGTTTTATTGGGATACACATAGAGTGAGAGTGAGGTTTGGTGCATGTTCCAAGCCGGTAGTCCTTTTGGCAATAATTTTATGTTTGTGATGATCTTGCCTTTCAGTCATCTTTAAAATTGTTGTTTTTATGCCTGCTTATGGTCTTTGAATATTGCACTTCCTACTCGACTTGTATATCTAGTTTAACCAATATACCACCAAACACGTGTAAACGCATATTGTTGTTATAATAAATCATATACAAAATATCGTTTTTATCTTGTTTGTGTTGTCTTAGTTGGCTTTTTATTCATCTTTAAATTTATTCTTTGTTTCTGTGTTTGTTTATGGTTGACTGTCGTCCTTGAAAGCAGTTTTTCCTGTTCGATTGTTATATCTATATTAACAATGGTGTAACCATATATAAAAGGCGTGGTTTTCGTAAATAATACACATATTCGGGAGATGGATACATTCATGGAGATAGCTAAGTACAACAGCAATGCATTTATATTCAATTATGTGCAGTTGCAATTAAACACAACTTAAATATTGACTTCTGCATTCAAAATACCAATGTGTTTTGTTAGGAATTAAGCGTCGAGTACAAGAGTAATGAACTATTTTCAACTATGTGCAAATGCAGTTCACATATAATTTAAATATTGACCTCAAACTTCACAATTCATTGGCGCTTTAGTTAGAAATTGCGCCCATACACATGCTGCTATATGTCAGAGCAATTTTCTTTGGTTTACATGTTTAGGCTACATACTAGTATATGTAAAGTATGTCTTAGTTGATGCATGCCATGCATTTAGTGACGACTGCTGTATCGGACAATACTAATGATTCCCTCATTGTATAATGTGTGTATGTTTCACATTATTATATTCGGACTTGTCTTATGATACCTCAAGTTTTTTTTAGGTTTTTATCTCATATGCGCATTGTTGCCAGAGAATAGGTTCTTGCTGTGTAGCCAAGTCTTGAACATTTATGTTATACATTGTCCTGATGACTAATTATCTTGCTTATTTGATATAGTGTGTTGTACAGCGCGGATTTACAGTAACAGTGGGTGCTGTGTTTTTATAGGCACATATTTCTATTTTTTGTATTTTAAAATAAGTGAAGATTTCTGATATAAATTGTTTTATTAGGTATCGGTGTCTTGATCCTAGCCACATATTTAGTAGATAGGAATGTTATTGCATACTTATGTGATGTTGTCTAGCTGATAAGTCAACATTTTGAACATGGCGTTATTGTTCTCGTCTATTTATAAATTGTGCAACGATTGTACTCCACTAGATTCATTGCTTGGGGTGTGAACATTCTTTTCGCGATTCTTTTTAGATAAACTTATAATTACACTTGAAAATGCTTATGTCTATTTACATGAACATAAAAACAATTTGAATTGTATTGAGAATTGTAAAACATGTATTAAAGTAAATGAACAAGAATTGAATTGAATGTTGTTTAACGGCTCATCAACACAGTACAGGTTATTTAGAGCCGCCCCAGAGAGAGGGGAAGGATACATAGGAATCCGGGAACCTGCCCTACTCTTATTATCGAATAGATTTCTATGGTTCTTTAACGTGCTCGGTTGATAGACCGATACACGGGACCGCCCGGTTTACGTCCCCATCCGACGGACGAGGCTAAGGAAAAGTGTCTTGCCCAAGAACACACCGACGGAACTCAGTGGCACCATGGAGGATTGAACCCGGGGCTGAACGGCGACATTTTAAATTGGAAAACACTATAAATACTTATAGGTTATTAGATTTGTATTGGGATATATGCACGAGTTCTTTAGCGTATTAATATCCTAAAGTCGCGCAATATGTATGCGCTAAAGAACGAGTGCATATATCCTAATATAAATCTGATAACCATTTTATTGCATACGCATTTTTAAATTAGAACAATAAAATATGTTGTAACATTCAATTTTCACCAAAAACATTCATTTGAAACAAACATATTGTCGTTACATCGTGGGAATTTTCATTATAAAATCAACATTGTTTGCATCACGTGACATACTTTCTTTGAGTGCACCAAACACGAACGAGTATACATTACACACCCAATATGACTTTACTACACGTCAATATGAGCGAATATTGACGTTTCCTGTTACATTGAAAGTAAACGGAGGTTGTAAATGTGTATGCAATATATTTTTTTTTATTTCACTCTAGGTTTGATTGAGACCGTTCATAAAAGGTAATGACAAATGCTTGCCGTTCATGTCTTCTAGCCCCTGCTTGATCCGAAATCAATATTTAACACGTCAAGAGCTCACCATGCTTTTCACCCGAAGGAGGTATGCATATGATGGTGAATATGAAACCTTCATTGGGGTGACTGCGTACCATTCCATGACCAGCGGCGCATGGTTCCATTTCTGACACAATGCTTTGCCCTAAACGATAAAACCATAGACGAAATAAACAAAATTGAATGAATTTGGGAGGAGAAGTTATGACAGTATACGCAAGTAACAGCCAAATGACTAAATTAAAAACAGACAACATAATAATTATCTTCAGGGTGATTAAACAATACCCAAAATTCGAAATAAAAGTAAGAAAACCAAGTATTTAGGAAGGTACCAACGATATCTGTATATGAATATCGAGCTCAGCAATCTCAGCGATCTTCAAAGATAAGAATGAATAACAGTTCTGAAACACTGATTTTGTTGAATATGTCTACTACACGTTCCACAATCTGACAATCTTAAACAAACTATTGAGTAAATTGAAATAATTAAGCAAGTGATGTTTGCAATAAAAACAGCGCTGTGTTATTGGTTTTGTGTCTCGATCGATGCGCTTTGAAGTTCAGAGGACTATTAAACACGCTATAAATTGCAACTGCAACTAAAGCTCTCAAATTGAGATCAGAAACGTGCCTGCAGACAGAATTGATGCTATAGAAATGCTTAAATTGCCGTACACGTTGTCTGAATCTCAATTTGTTTCCGTACCTAAATACTTCATTATTAATTAGTTTAGAAGAAGTAAGAACAGTATTGTACTTAACAGTTTTATATGTGAAACCATGTTTTCTATACTCATCCTGGGGCAAATCATTTAATTATTGTGCTAAAGCATATAAATTAACATGGTTGGTATATATGTAAAGACATCCTATATCGCATGTTTGCAACAATAGGAAATATGTTCGCACACAATACATGGATTGTATAAAGTTCTTAATTTGCCATTGACACTCTTCCAATCAGTTACTTGTTTTTGTAATGCAAAGGAATGGTCAGTGGAAATTCTATGAATACTATGTCATCCCTCGTTTGGTCTGAAGAGTATCTATTTATTTAAGGACTTCTCCTGTAGTTGTTTATACGCATCTTGTTCGCTAAGAACGAATATGTACACAAATAACATACTGCTTCTAATATTTCAATAGCAGAAAGCGGATGAGGCCGTTTGTGTAATATGAATATGTTCACGCCATCAGCCGTGTCTAGCCGATTACGAATGAAGTTTTAGGAAAACAGTTTTGAAGCTATCCTTTGCTCCAGATAATTGAACTGTTACATGATGTGCAAGTCCAAATGCCACGTTACATAACACGTTGTTATTACAAACGTTTGGATAGTTTTTATTTCCCATCTACTTATACATGTAACATCCATGTCTATTGGCTTCTGTGCTTGTTTTGTCTACGGTGTTCTGTGTTCCCAGATACAATGTACAATAACCAAGCTAAATAAGACCTATTTAATGATAATAGGATGGACGGTACTACGAATTATACGTTAATATAATGTTCTTGATATATTTTAAGTCCTATTAGTCCATACGCGTGTCAAGTCAAAATGAAAGAAAATGTCATAAAATACAACCAAGATATGTTTTCCACCTAAAAACATACACCGGAAGAACAAGTTCCATTATGAAGGTTTCCAAGTGTGGCGACGTTTAGTGATGACATTTAGAGTAGAACGCTCGTACCTAGACATTTATTCAAAAACGTCATGGCTCATGAATAAAATATGAACACGATACGGGGACACTAGCCGAAATAAAAAAAAAAATTGTACAACGTTGTTATTTTTTTTTCTTTATATTTAAATAGTAAAACACATTGACGTGTGGCACATTCGTTATTTGGATTCTTAATAATTAGAGTAAAACAATGCGTAACATGTGCTGGATGGAAATAATCCGTAAGTTGATTATTTCATCATTTGTTAAACATTATGTTCGATGTCGATTAAAGCTCGTGACGTCAATGTCATGACGTCAAATGGCGCGAACGTCTCAATGACGTTGACGTTCCATTAAAATGGGTTAAATATCTGCGTATGCCTTAAAAAAGTGCTCGTTGCAATAAATCAGTTACTGGGTTTCTTACTGACCCACTACAGAAATATATAGGGACAGTCAGATATATAAGGGGACACGGCTATTGCCTCGCTCCTATACATCTTACCGACCCCACATATTTCTGTCGGGGGACAGTAACAAACCAACTAACTAATAATGTAAATCCTCTCAAGTGGTCTACATCGCAGGCTAGACACACTTGCATGTTGTTCTATTTATGATCGAGCAAATTCGATTTTGGAAAACAACAGATTACCTTTGATTATTTATTTATCGCTAGAACTTAAAGATTTTCATATCAATGGCATGCTCGCTTTGAAAGACAGTTTACTAGACGTTTCACGTATTATCTCTCGTAAAATCAGAAACTCGTGTTCCCATATTTGACCGTATTGCTTATCGCAATTTAGTTCGAACTAATCGTAATGTCAAGGACTCTCGCTACACTCGTAACATAACGTGTGCATCGCTGGTTGTCGTTCGCTATATTTAGGCTTACAAATTAAAAATTAAATTAAAAATAGAGGTGCAGCTCATACACAAAGGTAAACGAGTGTTAAGCATCTTCAACAAAATATGTGTTAAACAGCAAATGAATATTTTTAAAATCTTTGCGTGATATTTTAAAACAAAATTGTTGAATAAAGGTAACTTCTCTTTACAGACACTCGTATCCTTGGTCACTGGAAAGATAACTTTTCTAGTTACCAAGGATGCAAATGACTGTAAGTGTTGTTTTATGTTAGCATGACCTGCTTTATACTCTGTTAAATTACAACATATTTCTATTTTATCTGTGTTATTTTATGATCCGCAATGTTGCATTATAAATAACTATTACCTTCTGATAAAAAATAAAACCGACCTGTTTGCTGAAATTATCGGTTGCCAAGGTTTATGGTTAGCAGCCATAGCTTGTAATCAATATAATTAATTGAAGAGATTATTTTGTGTGTGTGTCGTTCTAAGGTTTAAAGTCCGTCCACCATAAGACCGAGTAAACATCTCTAAGGTATAGGCACACTAGAGTCTTGACTGTATTGAAGAGATCAAAACGCTCAGGCCATTTAAATATCAGTTTTCTGTACTAAGAATTAAATTGTTGTTTTACAGCTCATCAACACACCGTTTATATCTTTTGAGCCGCCGGGTTGTTAAATCGGAATCCGGGAACCCTGCCCTACTCATTGTGTCGAATATATTTCTATGGTTATTTAATGTTCTCCAAGGATAGAATATTTTATACGAGACTGTCCGGTTAATGTACCCATCCGACGAATGAGGCTAAGGGAAGTGTCTTGGTTATGGACATACTGGAGTAACCCAGTGGTGCCAGTGAGACTGGAAACTATGTTCTCAGGATATAAATGAGAAAATGGTCCTATAGAAATCACAGCACCCAAACACAACGGCACCGTAGATCCACACTGTACCACAAACAAAGAACAAATAAACTATACAATGAAAAGGACAATAAACAACAGCAAGAGTGGTGAAGACAGGGTTAACGACTTGGAACGGTTAGTAGGCAATATGGCCTACTTGTTAGCTGAAATCGAATTTAAGTGTACACAACCGCGCTATTATAAGGTAAACGTGTTATTCACTGGCCCACCGCGACCCATGTAATGCAATTAAGATTTACAGCTATTACAGCTTCACACCGAGCGTTATTTTTCTTTTTATAAAATACACATTTACTGTCCATAACCATTGTGAAATATGTTTCTCTTCAAGATTATATGTAATAAACGAGAAAAAGAGGCATTAGCTAACAGTTTTAAAATGATCAAATACTTTTACTAGTGCAACATCTCGCTATATCATCAGTTTACGCAGATAAAGTGTCATCGAACGTTAGCTTCCTCCGACACTATGACACCAAGTTATGTAACTACCGTTCGTAATGAGGAATAGGCATGTAGTTCGCCATTTGACGACTTAATGTTGGTTTTATCTGTAACTACTAATGGGTGGCTTCCATTAGCGATTTTGGAATGTTTCTCATTTCCCATTTGTTTTCCTTAAAGCTGAAATATATCTATGTTATATGACCTAGTGGTCATCATTAACCCATTTAATTTATCTCTCACAGAGCGATCAGCCATTATCAACTCTAAGATAAACACGGTATGCCCCATGTTTGCATTATTTGTGCGAATTGCTTTAATTTTAATCCTATACTGTACGAATTAAGTTCGAGGACTGCATCGACCGCTACCAGCCACCGCATTTATATTTAGCTAATATGTGTCGAGATACAGAACATGTGTGTGGATAGATCAAGCTACTGCGTATAAATCTAGCTACTACGTATAGATCCAGTTACTGTGTATAGGTTTAGTTGCTCTGTATAGGTCCAGCTGCTTTGTATATACCCAGTTACTGTGTATAGTTACAGCTACAGTATATACATACGGTTATTATGTATATATCATGTTACTGTGTATAGTTACAGTTACTGTATATACATACAGCTATTATGTATATATCAAGTTACTGTGTATAGTTACAGCTACTTTGTATACATACAGCTACTATGTATAGATCAAGTTACTGTGTATAGTTACAGCTACTGTATAAACATACAGCTACTATGTATATATCAAGTTACTGTGTATAGTTACAGCTACTGTGTATACATACAGCTGCTACGTATATATCAAGTTACTGTGTATAGTTACAGCTACTGTATAAACATACAGCTACTATGTTTATATCAAGTTACTGTGTATAGTTACAGCTACTGTATATACATACAGCTACTACGTATATATCAAGTTACTGTGTATAGTTACAGCTACTGTATATACATAGAGCTATTATGTATAGATCCCTCTACTCAATTTAGTTCTCGCTACTGCGGATATATCCACCAACAGGGTATATATCCAGCTAAATACTGTTTTGGAACGGGAAACATCGTACAGATCAGCTAGGGCGTATATATCCAGGAATAGATACAAGATGGTGTTCCTATATGGTTAAACACATTTAGCGTTGCTGAACTGTTCGCAAATTATTTTTATTTAAACCTTTACAACGTATGAAATAAGTTTGTTTCAAACAAACACAATTATACAGCAAACTGAAGCAAGAACTACTGATCTTGACTTAGCGTATACACCTAAAGACATGAATTGGAGTATAAAACACAAACAGGACTTGGCTAGGGGCATTACATGTGGTGCATTGTATAGAAGCCTTGATGGACAGATCCAATAACACCGAATATGCTAGTTTATTCCTTCTTTGAGCTAGTTAGTTCCGAAAGATTCCCTTTACTGTATTTATTGGCATACATTATAATGCAATCATTCTCACTGAGAGACAACACATGTTTTTGTAGCTGCCATAAGAATGATATATCGTATAACAAGAAACGTCAATGATTCAATGATTCACGAAATTTATCCTTCTCGCTCAATAATCACTGAACGAGGGATCCCTTGGAAGCAACAAACACAACAAGAGAATACTCGGTTTTATTGGGTCTGTTCAAAGCAACACCTTTCACGTCCGTAGTACCGGTTGTTTAAAACGGTATTCTACTTTAAAAGTTGATATAAAAGCCGAACAGGAAAAGTGGCATTCAAGAACCACAGTCAACCACCATCACGCACAGAAGGCAAGATATGACATCACAAACATAAAAAAAGGGTTGACAATATGGTTATCGACTTGGAACTGTCAGTGACAAAAATGGTCGCCGGGGGTTTAAACCAGGTTCTAGAGTGCACCAAACCTCACTCGTACCCTATTGTCATCCAAATAAGAAGGGACAGTGTAAGTAAAGATATGCCCGCGAGGTTATATACTCTAACAAACAAGATATCGAAAATAGGCAATATAAGTATAATCCATCAATGATCATGTATAACAATATAAAAACGAGCCCAGAAAGCCAGCCACACACACAGTAAACCCAAAACCACACACAAAGACAAACATGAATGGCAATATAGGCATATGACGTCACAAACACCGCTACCGCCTTGGAACGGTCATTAGCAAAACAGGCCGCTGGGGGTTTAGTTTAAACAAGTTTCAAGAGTGCACCAAACCTCACACTTACCCTACTGTCATCCCAATAAAACGGGACAGTGTAAATAAAGAAATCCCCGCCGTGTACTATTTAAGTAGACATTATCATAGGGTCCTCACTATGTCCGTTCATCACACAATCAAAGAGGAAAGCATAATGGTGAACTGTAAATGGGTCATCCACTAAAAATGCAGTGTGTTGCAAGATGATAGGTCATAACCTCTTTTAATAAACTTTTCAATAAGTTGAATAAAATGTTTTTGAAAGTGATTATGACCAAGGATATTACGAAGTTTGTAAATGACATCACCATAGACGTCACGATGTGTCCTTTTCGCAGAAGAGTATTTTAAATTACTTAAGTAAATCAGGGTAACGATAATACAATTTTGCAAATGTTTTTCGAAGTTGATGGTAACGGTAGCCCTGCAGGAGTAGCGTTTTAGTTATACAAATATTACGATTATTAAAGTCCTCAAAACAACCACAAGCTGTAGTAAAAAGAATATGTTAAGAAACATGGACCCCATAGGAAGCAGCCCCGGGAACATCCCCATCTCACTAGGGATAATTAAACATATCAAAATTAAAATCATCTCTCTTGTCTTGTTATAGATTTTAATACCTATTTCACCGTTTCCAATAAAGAAGCGACAGTATCAGAAATGTTAGCTTTGTTAAGATGACATTCTTAGATAGATAGTATCAACCATAATATAAGTGAAAAGGATTGTCAATATTAAAATATGCCATTCAAGTACCGAGAGGTCTCCATAAAGTCTTCTTGCCTTTTTATTCATATTTGTAGTTGTTTGTTTCTGCGTGTGTTTATGATTGGCTGTGGTCCTGGAATGCTACATTTCCTGATTTTTATATCTACTTCATTTACATCTACCTGAGTATCTGATGAAAGATTCAACATGAAATATTTTGCATAGCCATACAAGAACAAATTTGTGAACAGAGGTTAGCAGTTCGTGCCCATATGGATATCAATAATTTGTAGATAAACGGCATTTCCATACCTGACAAACTATTATCTAATAGAAAACTGAGTGCTTCACGAACGTCTTGGCAAGTCCACATAGTGCAATTGTCTAAACTGCCGTTAACAAGAAACGATTTAATATTGTTGCAGGCCAAAGTAACATATATATGTATTTTGGGGTTTCTGTTGTAATTTTCGTCTCACTCCGTTTCGCCTCAAATTACAACAGAAACGCCCAAAATACATATATATAATAAATCACCATGAAATGGTGATTTTACTTGATTTATTAAAACGTTTTTAAAATAGGGGTAGTGAAGATTGCAAGTTTAATTTTTTTATAAGTTATCAAAATTACACCCCAAAAATATAAAATGCTTATTTAATATAAAACAAATTTGTTGATTTGACTAAAATTCTGATAACAAATCAACAAATTTGTTTTATATTAAATAAGCATTTTATATTTTTGGGGTGTAATTTTGATAACTTATTTTCCAACTTATTGAAAAACACGAAATAAACAAAATATGTTTAAACCTCAATACATCTAAATCGGAGACACTCAGCGTTGTACAACTTTAACTTCCAGTATTCGTGTTTCATTCTAATCGAATGAGCACCACAACCAACACATACTTGATATCTGGCAGAAGTGCCTTTTTTACATTTTAGGCACGGTAACACATGACTTGTTTTTAATCTATATTTATGCAAACTGCAATAATCGGAATTTTTTGTTGGCTTGCTTTTACATGGATTATGTAATCCAATTTTAAGAAATTGACAAACATTACTTTCCATTGTCTATTTTTTATATAATTATTTTTATATTAAATTTTTTTTTTTTAAATATATAACAAATAAAGTATGGAAAACGAGGAGACTATAAAAAATTTAATACGCCTGTATGATACAGGTGTAATAGATAAGCAAACACTATCTAACGGTATAAATGCATTAAAACCAAAGGAAACTTCAAAAGAGGTTAAATCTCAAACATTAGAAAAATTACTCAAGAGACGACGTGCTAAGAAACATCGTAAACGAGAAAAGCAGAAATATGATAAATTACAAGATGAGCAAAATCAGAAATATGCTAAATCACGAGACAATGTTATAAATGAGTTGAAAGAGCTTAATGATAGAAAATCTAAAGAAGAATTAAAACTGGTTGACAAACCAATGTGTGTCTATTTTAAAGCATACGACATATCTGCCGAGAAATACAAAGACCCTCAAAAACTATTTCGTGATAAGAAATCCATTATCACAAAACAAATAAGCAAAGAGCTGACAAAGATGAATGGATTAAAGTTTCAATTAGGTCTTACTGTAGATTTATTCAAAGATGATGGTGATACCAAAAAATACACCACAGCAGTATTACACAGTGAACAAAATGCAATTTTAACCTCTGAAAAAATAAATGAGTTTTACGATGAATCATCTGCAAATATACAAGAGAGCCTTGAAAGATTTACAAACACAGCATCTGGATTGGAGATTGATCACTGTGTTACGTTTTACTTAAATTTTGCAAAGTATGAACCATTAAAAGGTTCTTCATATATTCCTTTGTCTAAAGCAGTATCTGATAAAAAAGCAATAATTAATGTTAATAATGAAGATAATAAGTGCTTGGAAGTGGCATTGGTTTCTGCTTTGTGGCCTAATAAAAATAATCCAACTAGGATATCTAGTTATAACAAACACATTGGTAAGTTGAATATGGATGGTATTGATTTTCCCACTCCAATTTCTCAAATAATCAAAGTAGAAAAACAAAATAATCTTGCTATTAATGTTTATGGATATGCTATAATAGGAAAAAATAAAAAGGTATCTGTTTTTCCATATAAAATATCAGAACAACCAAAAGATATTGAACGAATTAATTTGATCTTAATATCTGAAGACACTGAGGTTGAATCAGAGAACGAAGACGATCCAAATAATGAAGAAGGAATTATAGATGACAACTATAACCCTGATGATTATTCCAAAGAACCAAAAAAATTAACAACAAAATATCACTATTGCTGGATTAAAAATCTGAATAGACTACTCTGGGACCAAAACAAACACCATGGTCAAACTTACTTCTGCGATCGTTGCCTTCACGGCTATTCTGGAAAAGGACTACTTACCAAACACAAAGAAGACTGTGATGGTATCAACAAAAATGCTTGTAAAATAGAAATGCCGAAAGAAGGTAAAAATACTGTAAAATTTAAAAATCATCAAAATCAGATGTCTGTGCCTTATGCAATATATGCTGATTTTGAAAGTATAATCAAACCGCAATTAATCAAATTTGGAAAGAAATCTGAAATCACAAATGTACACGAAGCTTGTGGTTTTGGATACCAGGTTGTCAGATATGATGGAAAAGCTGAAGAACCTGTTATTTACAGAGGTGAAGATGTTGTTGAAAAGTTTTTAAATCACTTAGAATGTGAGAAGAGCAACATTAATAAAATATTTGCTCACCCAAAACCATTAATCATGACACAACAAAATGAGGAAGATTATGAAAAAGCAACACACTGCTGGATATGCGAGAATGAAATAGGTAGGAAATGTGGTAAAAACTGTAAAGTAAGAGACCACTGTCATTTTACAGGTGAATATAGAGGTGCAGCACATAAAAACTGTAACCTAAAGCTGAAAATAAAACCAAACAAAACACCTATACCGTTTATATTTCACAACCTCAAAGGATATGATAGTCATCTCATCATGCAAAAAATACATAAAATGACAGGTAATATTACATGCATTCCAAACAACGCTGAAAAGTATATTTCATTTAGTGCCGGACAACTAAGATTCTTGGATAGCTGTCAGTTTATGATGAAGCCTCTAGATGAATTGGTTGATGCAACAGGCACATCTGATTTTGAAATTACCAAAAATCAGTTTAGACAAACAAATTTACCTCTGCGGAAAGGTATTTACCCGCATGAATATATGTACAGTGTGGAAAGATTTAAGGAAACGAAATTACCACCTATAGAAAAATTTTACAGTAGTTTTTCAAATGAAGGTATAAAGCTCGAAGATTACGAAGATTATTATGAATATGCTCAAAAACTATGGAAAGAGTTTAACTGTAAAACTCTTAAAGACTATCATAATTTATATCTAAAACCTGAACTTTTACGAAAAGGTGTTTATCCATACGAATATATGGACAGTATGGAAAGATTTAAGGAAACGCAATAACCACCCATAGAAGCATTTTACAGTAAATTAAGAGGTGAAGGTATTACCCAAAAAGATTACGAGCACGCTCAAAAAATATGGAAATAGTTTAACTGTAAAACTCTTGAAGACTATCATGATTTATATCTAAAAACTGATGTAACTTTGTTAGCAGATGTGTTTCAAACTTTTAGAAAAACATGTATGAATGCATATAAACTTGATGCTTTACATTACTATACAGCACCTGGATTATCTTGGGATGCTTTACTTAAACATTCAAAAATAGAATTAGAACTTTTAACAAACATTAACATGCACTTATTTATAGAAAAAGGTATGCGTGGTGGAATTAGTATGGTATCAAAACGATATGCCAAAGCAAACAATTCACATGTAGCTGATTATGACCCTAGCGAGGAAAACAACTTTTTAATGTATTATGATGCAAATAATCTTTATGGGTGGGCAATGAGTCAGCTACTACCATATTCTGGCTTTAAGTGGGTGGAAACGTTGCCAGAGCCAAAAGAAGGAAAAGGATATTTTTTAGAAGTTGATTTGGAATATTCTAAAGAACTCCATGAATCTCATAATGACTATCCGCTTGCACCGGAAAGATTAGCAGTGAAAAAAGAATGGTTGTCTGAATATCAAAAAGATCTGTTAGAAAATAATTGCATGATAAATACAGAACAACTAGTTCCCAATCTTAGGGACAAAGAAAAGTATGTGATACATTACAAAAACCTGGAACTGTATTTATCTTTAGGCATGAAACTAAAGAAAATACACAGAGTATTAGAATTTAATGAAAAACCATGGATGGAATCATACATAAACCTAAACACAGAACTTAGAGGAGAGGCTAAATCAAAATTTGAAACAGATTTTTACAAACTTATGAACAACTCTGTGTTTGGCAAAACAATGGAAAATCTACGCAAGCGGACAGATATAAAACTAGTCAGAACTGACGGCTCTGAAAATGAAAAGATAAGAAAAATAATAGCCAAACCCAACTTTAACAGGCGTATAAAATTTTCAGATGAATTATCAGCAGTACATGTAAACAAAACAAAATTAACATTAAACAAACCAATCTATGTTGGGATGTCAGTATTGGAATTATCAAAGTACCATATGTATGATTGGTACTATAATACTCTAAAGAAAAAATATGGGGATAAATGTAGTTTATTATACACAGACACTGATAGCCTACTGATAGACATCAAAACAGATGATGCATACAAAGACATGGTTGAAATGAAAGATGAGTATGATCTAAGTAATTATCCTGAAAATCACCCAATGTATGATAAAACAAACTAGAAAGTAGGTAAAATGAAAGACAAATGTGCTGGTGTTGCTATAGATGAGTATGTTGGATTAAGACCCAAACTATATTCTATTTTGAGAGCGGATGAGAAGATTATTAAAAAACCAAAGGGTGTAAAAGAATATGTAGTCAAAAACACATAAACTTTGAAAACTACAATGATGCATTGTTTGGCAAGAACAAATACACCCATAAAATGAATATGATGCGATCAATGAAGCATCAAATATATGGCATAACAGTAAACAAAGTTACACTATCACCATTTTACTCAAAAAGATACATCCGAGAAGATGGAATTACAACTGATGCACATGGTTTTTATAAAAACTTATGAATTTGGGTATCAGCAGGAACAATAAGTAATTCTTCTTTGACAAATCCTCTTTGTGGCGCTGGTGCTTTCAAATAATAAACTCTTATACCTTGCGTCACCATATAACTTTTAATCTTGTGAATATCTACACTCCACATTGGATCAGTTGCTCTGCGTCTTCCACCTTCTTGTTCCCCGGGTTGATATAAATATCTTACACTAGCATTCATACAGATAGGATCACCTTTTAATATTTTTGTTTTAACAGGAGGGGGCTTTTTTGTCTCCGCATTTATGGCTTTAACAACTTCTGGTAATCTCTTTACCCATTCTCTGTTGCGTTTTTGGGAATCTATTTCCTTAGCATACTGATAGCCAAACAATCTTTCAGCTAATGTTCTGTTAAATCTTTCCACTATAGCTTGGTCTCTGTGCATTTCTGTCTTGCCCCGTCTGATATTTACTTTGTGTTTGGCCATCAACTGTGATACTGCACCCATAAATTCTCTGCCTGGATCCACTTGTAATAATTTTGGATATTTCAGATGCCGACTGTATATTTTTTCAAATGCTTTGGCAACTTCTGTGCCATCCTTGGAAGTCAGTGGCTTTTTCTTTGTATCTGCTTGCAATATCAACCACAGTCAATGCGTATTTATATGTCTTTAAGTTTGCTGTGGCTTATATTAGAATACTTCAAGCTCGTTTTAATCATCTGTACTCCACTGTAATCCATTTTAATTCTGTTGTAATCCACTTTAATGCTGTATTTAGCATTGTTACAAGCAATTTATTTCATTATAGCCCATTATAGCATGTTTTGGTCTTATACTCCACTGCAATCCATTTTAGTTCTCCCAAAACCCATTTTAATTCTGCTGTAATCCATTTTAGTGTTGTATTTAGCTCATTATAACACATGATAGCTTGTTTTAATTTCATACTCTATTTTAATTTTTTTTTTTATATATATACAAGAAAAATGGGAAAAACAAAACATTCTTTGGAAGACATAGAGAAAATAAAAAAATCAAAAGGTGTTTTGTCTGCGTCAGAGATACAAAAAAAGTATAATATTGGTTGGGGTAGATTGCAAAGATTATGGGATGCAAAACCTATAGTAGAAAGGATTACAAAAGAGTCTTCAGACTCTCCTAGTCTTCAGACTCTCCTAGGATACAAGAAATAGAACCATACGTCCCGCAGAGAGAAGTTGTTGTAGAAGATTTTTATGCAAGATTAGGGCAGATAGAGACAAAGATGGATAGACAAACAGAACTAATGCAAAATATACTGGATTCTCTGGATGCTGAGTCAGATACACAGTCTATACTGGAAAAAGAAAATAAAGAATCCTATAAACTGGAAGACGTAACCAAGACTATGCAAGAATACACAGATTTTACCAAAACAATTGTTTATTGTGCCATTACTGGTTTTGCTGTATGGCAAGTGCTATGTAAAACTTGGAAGCATGTAGAGACCAAACCAGAAATACCAGCACCAACAAAACCAAGTATTTTTAAAAAAGTACCAGACCCGTTTGATTTTTAAGGAGCTGTGTGCTAATATCTGCAGGTGTTATTATGGCTGGGATTGGATTTGTTGTTCCAGTTTTGTTACCTTTAGAAATAGCAGCAATAGTATGTGGAGCTACAGGTGTTTGTATTAATTTTATCAGACGCAAGCTTAATGCAAAAGCTCAAAAACATCATGAAATAAAAACTTTGGCAGAGGCTAAGTTAAATAGTATAAAGCAGTTAATATCAAAAGCGTTAAGTGATGCACAAATATCTGATCAAGAGTTTAAGATGATTTTAGATAAGTTGGATAAATATTATAGTTTAAAACAGGACACAAAACAAAAAAAGGCTAAAATAAGTGAAGCTCAAAAAAAAACAACTAGTAGAGCAGGGAAGAAAGGAAGCAATGGCAACCTTACAAAAAAGTCTAAAAAGTGTGTAATAAATTGTTTTAGTAATGTGTATGAGTACGATCCACCACCTTTGTATTCAAGATCAAAATATTGTTAATTTGAATGTAATTTTAATAACAAATCAACAAATTTGTTTTGTATTAAATAAACATTTTATAATTTTGATAACTTATAAAAAAATTAAACTTGCAATCTTCACTACCCCTATTTTAAAAAAGTTTTAATAAATCAAGTAAAATCACCATTCACCATTTCATGGTGATTTATTATATATATGTATTTTGGGCGTTTCTGTTGTAATTTGAGGCGAAACGGAGTGAGACAAAAATTACAACAGAAACCCCAAAATACATATATATGTAACTATTATGTCTATGCATGTAGTATAGAATAAAACGCAACACAGCTCGCGTGAGGTTCCATTTATTGCTGATTTACAAAAGTTGTTTATTTTCTATTTTAAACCCGGATGTAGCAATGTGTGTGTCGTAATAATCATATAGCCGTGAAAGTTACCATTTAGGCATATAGGTACTAAATCATATAAAGGTTAGATAGTAGTAAATCATATTGGATACTACATTCCTCCCTACCTTGAATAAAGCTTACATATTAATAAGAAAGAGAAAACATTATTATATGTGAATGTAGAACTTTAGAATTACTCATTAATAATCCACATGTATAAACACATTCATTTAGAGTCCAAATACATCAAACACTTGCACTTCCACGTATGCTTTTCAAAGCCTCTATAATGCATGTACTACTAAATTGAACAACATTACTTTTTCAGATTACTTAGCATTAAGAATATCAAAACATGGGAGGAAATATTCAATAGTTGGACCTTAACAATAGCTGATAATGTATCAAACAAAATTAAAGTCTTTTACATTTCTGCAAACAAATGATGACTAGAAATGACTAGAATATTGAAAACGAGTTTAAATGTGAACCTTATAGTAACAAAAGATAACCTGAATTAACTATATCATTTAACTGGAATAAACATTACCATTAACTAGAATGGACAATAACATTAACCGGAAAACACTATTTCTGGCGATAACTGTATCCAAACATTACTCAAATCAAATTGTTCACCTTAAACAAAATCAGAGTATCTCTTAAGCATTCCAGCTGACCGAGGGGGGTTTCTTCTCGGAGGCAGTGGAGAAGGGATGGACTCTGGGACATGCTGAGTAGAAGTTTGAACAGGTTGGTTAGGAGGAAATTGGAAGGACAGCTCAGAGTTATGCTGAAAGGATGGCTCTTGGTTGGAGCTGGGGTCAGACTCTTCCTCCTCCTCTGTAGAAATACTGACATTGACCGGTCTGAACTGTGAAGAGTTGCGAGTGATGGTATGACCATTCCGATATGCAATCACCATACTTCCAAGCTTCTCCACAACAGTGTACGGGTCTGGGTTGTACGGGGGTGTAAGTTTATCCAACTTACGTTGCTTGACCAACACGTGGTCTCCTGGAGTGAGAGAGGACGGAACGGTGTGTCGTCTCTTGTCCGCATACTCCTTCATCTTGGATTTGCTAACTGCATCATTCTGAGACATGCGAGCAGAAACAGGAATGGGCTCAGATTTTGAAATATCTGGTAGGCCTATGTTCATTTTCCTGCCAGTGAGTGCCTCAAACGGAGAAATTTGAGTCGCAATATGAGGAGTAGCTCTATAGTGCATGAGAAAGTTATGCAGATGAACTTTCCAGTCACGATTGTCTGATACAGAAGCACGAACAAACTTGTTAAGAGTAGCCATGAACCGTTCGACAGTACCATTGGCCTCAGGCCACAATGGGGTTATTCTCCTATGCTTAAACCCACAGGTGGAAGCAAACTCAGTGAACTCGTGTCCTTAATGTATTAGATAGCGACACGAAAATCTCTATGTTAATTTAACTCTCAAAACCTATATATGAAGCATGGCTATGACGTTTTCCATACTGTAAACGTAGAATTGTTCGCCACTACTTTCTTTCGCGCTTGATCAACATGAAATATGTTTGTGGCTATAAAGGTTAGCGGATGCTATATATTATTAGCACAAATTGTAACATACACTTTATATTTATTCTATGTGTTAACTTTATAACATCATAACATTTACCTGTATATTGTTGTACTCACGCCAGTTTTATGAATGTATGACTTTGTTTGGACAAGCTTGATTGTCTAGTACCTAGGAATCATTTCTGATCAAAAAGTGTCAAAATCTGCTCAGCGGTTCTTGAGTTTTAAGATTTCGTGTATCATTGCGTAAGGTGGCCATCTTTGATGTCGCACTGACCTTGTTATAACAAACGTGAAATCCAATGATATAAGATTCACCCACGTTAAATTTGGTTTAAATCGGCAAAAATGTTTCTGAGAAAAAACTCGTTTAAAATAAAAGATAAAGTCGGCTTGCCGGACAAACGGCGGGTGGATGGACAGACGGCTGACGGACGACCAACTAAGAGCAATCACCGTATATTAGCTCAACTCTGACTCTTTTAGCTGTGTGCTAACCGAAAGGTGATGTATTCATCAACAAAACAAACATAAAAATGAAAATGTTGATCAAAAAGGGTAATAAAGGAGAAATTTGGAAGTAAAAAATCAAAAGTATTTGAGAATGCATATTAACCGATATAAATAAAATAAAATATTGCAATCTCGGTATGTATGAGACGTTTCATGAACGGTAGTGAACAGTTGAAAGGTGATTGCTCCCATTGACACCCTCTAGCCCTGAGCAGAACTCAATATTTTAAATGCCAATAGTACATACATTTGAGTCATCCCGAAGATGGTGTGCATGTGACGGTGAACATAGAGTCTTCAATGCGGTTTTTCACAACATTCCATGGCCAGCGTCGTATGTTCCCAGTTTCTAACACAAACGTTTGCCTAAACGAGAAAACAATGGGCGAAATAAACAAAATGGAATTTAGCTGGGAGCAGAGGTTATAAAGCCTGCTTATCACAAGTAACAGTCAAAATAATGAATTAAAAATCTATTCAAGTAAGAAACCATTAAAGTATTTGAGAATGTACAACAGTTATCCGTAAATATCACCGTATATAATCTCACCTCTGAGAATTTTACTTATGTTAGCTTATTACCGAAATGTGCTGCATGCATAAACTAAATAATAATGGCTTACAAAAATTTATATTCAATTTTTCAATTAAATATTCTGAAAAATTGTTACGACCTTTATTTACATTGCCAATTTACTGTGTCACATACAAAATCAGGGCTGAACACGGGTACAACGACAAAGGATAGTATTACTCTCTCGAGTGTTACAAAATTATGAGATGAAGGACAGGTCAAAAACATATGAACTATAATTTCGTCTTGGTGGCAGAAGTGGCAAAAAGGGTTTTCAGCTTTTTTTATTTTATGTAAATAATGCTGTGTTGAAAGAAACCGGTGGTTAATTCTTGTTTGAAACAATTGTAGTATTGTGCTAGATGTCATTTTGAAAGGGGATGAATATATGTCTTTCCCTGTTTCGACTTAAATATCATAAATATGTTCCCATTTCAATTTTGATGTTGGACTTTCATATCAGTGCAACCTTTCTTGTTTTTGATGATTGCTTTAATATTCGCAGGTAAAATTAGGTTTTCTAATTTGTTCATTGGTATTTTGTTTTTCAATCGTTTTAATGGCAGCTACTACTCCTTCCTAGATTAGAAAATTTGTTTTAATGTCAGTTTTCTCTTCGAACTCAGTAAAAGAATAAAATCCACCATTTTCATTGATTAAGTCATTGATAAAAATGATGCCTTTCCTATACCATACTTTGTTATAAAACGGCTAACCGTCAATCACAATATTGTTATTATAGATTTGTGGGTTTGACAAAAAGCCCTCAGGTGAGTTAGGCAAACTTAGTCAATAAGTTTAACATATGAAATTAGCACATCTTTCCAGAAATTATTTTTCTTTTTGTTATAAAGTTTTCACAGTAATTTTTGCCCAAAGGTGTTAATTTATTTTTTAATGTCTATTATCTTTTCAACAAGTTGCTTCCAAGTTAGTTATGAGTCGTCTTATCCAGGTAGTTTTAAGGCTGAATATAAATGCTTTAAGATTATTCATACTGAGACCGCCTTCAGAATATTGCTTAACTATTACTGACTTTTTTATTTGTGCCTGGCCTTCCCATAAAAAGTTATAAAATATGTTATTAATTTTCGTTAATGTGTTTTCATTTTGATTTGGACGAGATGTAAATAAATTATTTGAAATAGGAAGTAGTAATTTTTAAATAACTGTGATTTTACCAATTGGTGTTTAATATCTTGGCTTCCATATCTTTACTGTATTTTGGATCTTATTATCTAAATAGTTTAATTCTATCATTTTACCTAAAGAAATATAAATATATTGGACAGGGAAAGTAGCATTCAAGGAGGACAGTCAACCACAAAACACAGAAACAAACACGCAAACAGACAAACAAGAAGGCAAAAGTAATATTAAATGCAAACGACATCACAAACACAAAAGGGTTGACAATAGGGCTACCGCCTTGGAACGATCAGTGGCAAAGTAGGTCACTGGGGGTTTAAACCGGTTCTAGGGTGCACCAAACCTCACACTTACCCTACTGTCATCCCATTAAAACAGGACAGTGTATATAAAGAAATCCCCGCCATAATCTAATCTCTAACCAACAAGGCAGCATTAATAGGCAATATAAGTAAAACACAAATATGCTCGTGTAAATATAATACAAAAAACAATAGCCTAGAAAGCCACAATGAAGGTACTCAATGACATGACAGAAGCCAGAGCAGCAAGAGAATAAACCAGTAAGGGCACGACAAGAAAGATCATAGACAAACATCAAACCGCACCGTCCCAGTGGGCTTTAGGTAAGCGTCATCATAGGGTCCACAGCCTGTCCGGTCATCGTACAATTAAAGAGGAAAGCATAGTGGCGAACTGTAAAAGGGTCCAACACCAAGCATGCAGTACGTTGCAAAATGATGGGGTCATAACCTCTTTTGATAAACTTTTTAACAAGTTTAACAAAGATAGTATGAAAGTGATCATGACCAAGACGTAGAAATGTACTCCTAGTAGCTTGAAATGATCTTTTCCCTAATTAAGTTTCTATTTTGTTTTGATTATATCTGAACTGCATTTTCTCCTCGCTATCCATACAACTTGTGTTTTGTCAAAAGTTATATTTAAACCAGAATATTTAGAGTATTTTAATAGTTCTGGTCGGTTTACAGCAAATTTCGCATTTTTATGTATTAAACTCTTTATCAATGATATAACATTTTCTCCAAGTTTAAAAAAAATGTAAGTACTTTAAATATAAAAGCCCATGATAGAGAATCAAAAGCTGTTTCAAAATCAGTCAAGAGAATTAAACCTTGCAGATTATTTTCTGCTGCGTATTGCATTACATCATATATAAGTCTAGTGTTTTCTCCTAAGTACCTTCCAAAGATAAAACCAGATTGATATTTATTTATCAGCTTAAAAGTGTTGATTTAATTATATTTGCAATAGAGCCAAAGGCAATTGTATATGTACAATTTAGGAGGGAAATTGGTCTGTAGTATTTTATATGCAGTCTGTTTTTATTTTACTTTGGTATAACGGTTATTATTGCTTCTATTTGAGTTACTGAAGCCATAGTTTAAACATGGATATACAAATCGAACAGGAAAAGTAGCATTCAAGGACAACAGTCAACCACAAACTGAAAACATAAACATGTGAAATTCTACGCATCTATTTCTTCTTATATACCGACTTTTGGGGTGTTCGTCGATTTGAAACTACTTCACACGTGACTCATTCATATTCATGAGTTATTACCAGTTAAAAAAGGGATTGTACAGCTTTAAGTGTTTTTTTTATGTTTACACGAAATGCTTTATACACTCAGCCTGGTAATATAATATAGATATACAAATCGAACAGGAAAAGCAGCATTAAAGGACGACAGTCAACCACAAACACACACAGAAACAAAGAACAACTTGAAAGATGAGCAAAATGCCAAATTAGACATCAAAAACACAAAAGGGTTAAACAATAGGGGTACCGCCGTGGAACGGTCAGTGGCAAAACATGTCGCTGGGGGTTTAAACCAGATTCTAGGGTGCACCAAACCTCCTACTTACCCTACTGTCATCCTAGTAAAACGGGACAGTGTAAATAAAGAAATCCCCGCCATGAACTATTCTAACCAAAAAGGCAGCATTAATAGGCAATATAAGTAAAACACAAAGATGCTCGTGTATGTACAAATCATGGATATACAAATCAAACAAGAAAAGTAGCATTCAAGGACAACAGTCAACCACAAACTGAAAACATAAACATGTGAAATTCTACGCATCTATTTCTTCTTATATACCGACTTTTGGGGTGTTCGTCGATTTGAAACTACTTCACACGTGACTCATTCATATTCATGAGTTATTACCAGTTAAAATAGGGATTGTACAGCTTTAAGTGTTTTTTTTATGTTTACACGAAATGCTTTATACACTCAGCCTGGTAATATAATATAGACATACAAATCGAACAGGAAAAGCAGCATTAAAGGACGACAGTCAACCACAAACACACACAGAAACAAAGAACAACTTGAAAGATGAGCAAAATGCCAAATTAGACATCACAAACACAAAAGGGTTAAACAATAGGGGTACCGCCGTGGAACGGTCAGTGGCAAAACATGTCGCTGGGGGTTTAAACCAGATTCTAGGGTGCACCAAACCTCCTACTTACCCTACTGTCGTCCTAGTAAAACGGGACAGTGTAAATAAAGAAATCCCCGCCATGAACTATTCTAACCAAAAAGGCAGCATTCATAGGCAATATAAGTAAAACACAAAGATGCTCGTGTATATATAAATACCAAAATAAAAAGAGCCTAGAAAGCCACAATGAAGGTACTAAATGACTTGGCAACAAGAGAGAAAAATATTGAGGGCACGACAAGTCACAGTTGTAGACAAACATCAAACGCCACCGTCCTTTTGGACGTTAGGAATACGTCATCATAGGGTCCACAGTCTGTCCTGTCATCGCATAATTGAAGAGGAATGCATAGTGGCAAGCTGTAAATGGGTCCACCACCAAGCATGCAGTGCGTTGCAAAATGATAGTATTATAACCTCTTCTGGTAAACCGTTTAACAAGTTCAATAAAGATAGTATGAACATGATCATGACCAAGGACTTACGAAGTTTGTAAATAACGTCATCATAGAAGTCATGATGTGATAGTCCTTGTCGCAGAAGAGTTCTTAAATTACTCAACTCGAGAACAAGCTCTAGAAAAACGATTAAGTTGAGGCACATAGACCCCATAAGAAGTTGCTCGGGAAACATCCCTATCTAAATCGAGAAAAGAAGCGTTAGTATTAGAAATATTAGCTTTGTTAAGTTGAAGTTCTTAAGGGTATTTATTATTAACCATAGTAGAAAAGAAAAGGTTGTCAATGTTCAGTATTTCATTAAGATACCGAGAGTTGTTATTAAAGGCTTCAATAACATCTTCCTGGGTATCTGGTGAAAGACTCGACATGAAATCTTATTCATAGAAATATAAAAACAAATCTGTGACAAGTGGGGCACCGTTCGTACCCATATGGATACCAACACTTTGTCTATAAACGGTCGTTCCATACCTGACAAAAATAGTATCTAATAGGAAGATGAGTGCTTCACAAACTTCTTGACAAATCCACATAGTGTAATTGTCTAAACTGCCGTTAGTAAAAAACGCTTTAATATTAATACAGGCCAAAAATGTAGTATTTTCCCTAGCGAATGTTTTTTAAATAAGAGCAATAAGCTTGTCTTTGATAAGGTGATGTGGTAAGGTCGTATATAGCGTAGAGAATTCGTAACTGCTTATAGATGAAACTTGACGTTTATTGCAAATGTTATCAAGAACATATCCTGAATGTTTAATAGACCAAAACGTATTAATCACTGAGTTTTCATAAATTTTAGCACAGAATACTTTAACGTTATCATTATCGGCAGTAAGAAAAGAAGTTCATGGTTTGGAGATGTGTGTTGGTGGTGCAGGCACTAGAATTCGAAATAAAGCGGACCTTATACGGATTTTTAGGTAATTTAGGAATCCAGTACATAGTTGGCAGCTTGTTCTACTTTTCATCTACTCCAGCCTTGAAAGTAGTGTACCGAGTGATATGTTGGAAACAACACCATCCTCAGTAGATTGAACTGAAGTATTCGAATTGGTGCTACTCAATACTTTTAAAATATCTGCACCAAATTCATCTGACCCTGGGCTACGTTTATTTTTCATTTTCTTAGTGTTTCAGAGGCTTCTTCAAAGGATATATGGCATTCAAGATTAATTGATTCACTGTCTGTAAGTTTATATATATCAAAGTCTTTCAAGTCATTTTGTAAGTTAATATTTTCTAATTTATTGTCTTTGCTAGTATATAGTTGTTCATAAAATTTCTTAGTCTCTTTTAAAATGTCATGTTGATCTGATATGATTTCTTCATTTTGTATTTCTAATTTAGGAATTATCTTTGAAAAGTAATTATGGGGTTCTAACGTGCAAAAAATGTGGTTGTTTTTTCATCATTCTCAATTATATTTGCTCTTTATCTAATTAGGTAGCCGTTCAATTTCTGTTTTCATAATACTGCCCCGGGGCATGTAATGCCTTTGATGTAATGACAGAATCGACAGATATCGAAACAGTTATTATAGTAATTCAATAAATGTTAAAAAGATGTAATTTAATAAGCATCGGTGGTTCAGTGGTAGAATGCTCGCCTGCCACGCGGGCGGCCCGGGTTCGATTCCCGGCCGATGCAAATTTTTGCATCATTTAAATCATATGTTTAATACAAAATTACAAGAGGATTAGACATTTGTAAATGAAGCTACACAGTCCCTATTTTAACTGGTAATAATTCATGAATATGAACGAGTGACGTGTGAAGTAGTTTCAAACCGACGAACATCCCAAAATCGGTTTATAAGGAAGAAATCGATGCGGAAATTTTCACAGTTTTATTTAGCTTCCGTACAGGTAACATCGATAAATATACGGCGTCAGAATATATGTGATAAAAAAAAGTAATAATAACACTACTGATTTGTAGATAGGGGCTTCATTGTTCATCTGATCTTTTCCAAACTGTATCAGATTGTTAATGTCAATGAATGCCCGGAAAAGTTCGAAAACCAGCCATATCGGTCCAGTAACAGCGGAGTTATGGCCCTTGATTTAGTTAAACTTGCTATATTTTGCCTCGTAAAGACGAATCCGATCTTAACCAAACGTGATCAGATTGTTAATATCAATGAAAGCTCGGACAATTTCGAAAACCAGCTAGATCGGACTAGTAACAGCGGAGTTATGGCCCTTGATTTCGTTAAAAATGCTATAATTTGCATCGTTAATACGATAGGGCCTTCATTTTGCATCTGATCTTTGCCAAACTGTTTATGACCCTTTTTTATATTATTCAATTATTTTTTTTAAATTTTTTTTTTTATAATATATTTATATAAATATATATTATTTTTTTTTAAAGAATCTTTTTTTTTTAAAGATTTTTTTTTTTAAATATTCATTGTTTTTTTAGCTCTAAGCTCCAAGTTCGAAAACTACCCAGATCGGACTAGTAACAGAGAAGTTATGACTCTTTATTTAGTTAAAAATGCTATATTTTGCCTCGTTAATACGGTAGGGTCTTCATTTTTTCATCTGATCTTTACCAAAAATGAGATATAGGGTCCTATAGAAACCACAGCGTCCGAGCGCAATGGCATCGTAGGTCCACACTGTACTGCAAACAAGGACTTGAAAATACAATGAAAGAGACAAAAAAACAACAGAAAGGGTGGTGAAGACAGGGTTACCGACTTGGAACGGTCAGTAAGTTTACCAGATTCTTTAGTTATGGTCCTTGATTTAGTTAAAAATGCTGTATTTTGCCTAAAACTTACAAAAAAACGTAAATTGCAGTCATTCGCTTCATTGGTTTTTTAAGAGCCATGTTAGCCAGTAGAGCGTCCACATGCCGACGTCAACGTCAAAATTAATGGTGAGTAAAATCTTTAATTTTCAAATTGAGATAAAATAATTTTTAATTAAGGTATCATCATAAAATAAAGAGATTTTTAAAGACAAAATCACCGTGTTTCATAACAATCAAAAAACATAAAATGTCAAAGAAAAATGGCTGTTTTCGAGTGTCTTGGTTCAGGTTTAAAGTCAAAATGATACTTATTAAGTATTTCGAGGCGCTAATTGCAATCCTTTAACAAAATGTGTTGTATAGAGATTGTAAAAATGTAAGAGAAGGACTTTTTGAAATAGAAATATGAGATCGTATAGAAACTGCAGCGTCCAAACGCAGTGACATCGTAGGTCCGCACTATACTACAAACAAGGAGCAATATTTAATTAATTATACAATGAAAAAGACAACATAGAGGGCAGTGAAGAAATGGAAGTATGTTTTTGAATGTCATATGTCGTTTGTCGATGTCGTATGTCGAATGTTGTATGTCGAATGTTGTATGTCGCATGAAACGACATTCACTTTGAAGGATGTTTTTGAATGTCGTATGTCGAATGTCGTATCTCTGATGTCGTATGTCGATTGTCGTACAAAGGTAAACAAGTGCTAAGCATGTTCAACTACATATGTGTTAAACAGCAAAATAATATTTTTGAAATCTTTGAGTGATGTTTTAAAATGAAATTATCGAAAAAATGTAAATTGTCTTTACAGCCATTCGTTACCTTGGTCACTGGAAAGGTAAGGGCTTGCTTCCATAGCTTGTAATCAGTATAAATAATTGAAGAGATCATAACGCACAGGCCATTTAAATATCAGTTTCCAGTACTAAGAATTACATGGTTGTTTTACAGCTCATCAAAACACCATTTATATTTTTTGAGCCGCCAAAGAGAGATGGATATAAATGAGAAAAAGGGTCCTGTAGAATTCACAGCACCCAAACACAATGGCATCGTAGGTCCTCACTGTACCACAAACAGAGATCAAATTAACTATACAATGTAAAAGACAATACACAACAGAAAGAGTGGTGAAGACAGGGTTACATACTTGGATAGTTTAGTAGGCAATATGGCCTATTGGTCAGCTTAAATCGAATGTAAGTGTACACAGCCTCGCTATTATAAGGTAAACGTGTTATTCACTGGCCCACCGCGACCCATGTAATGTAAATAAGATTTACAGCTATTACAGCCTCACACCAAGCGTTATGTTTTTTTAATAAAATACACATTTATTGTGCATAACCATTGTAAAGTATGTTTCTCTTCAAGATTATATGTAATACACGAGAAAGAGAGGCATTAGCTAACAGTTTCAAAATGATCAAATACTTTTTTACCAGTGCAGTATCTCGCTATATCATCAGTTGTGCGCAGATAAAGTGTCATTGAAGTTAGCTTTCCTCCGACACTATGACACCAAGTTATGTAGCTAACGTTCGTAATGAGGTATAGGCATGTAGTTCGCCATTTGACGACTTAATGTTGGTTTTATCTGTATCTACTAATGGGTGGCTTCCATTAGCGATTTTCGAATGTTTCTCATTTCCCATCTGTTTTCCTTCAAGCTGAAATATATCTGTTTTATATGACCTAGTGGCCATCGTTAACCCATTTAATTTATCTCTCTCAGAGGGATCAGCCATTATCAACTCTACGATACACTCGGTATGCCCAATGTTTGCATTATAATTGCGAATTGCTTTAATTTTAATCCTATACTGTACGAATTACATGTAAGTTCGAGGACTGCATCGACTCTGGACATTACATTGTCACTGTCTCAGTATAGCTGTGAGTGGTTGAATGCTTAAATGTGGCCCACTCATATGAGCTATAATTGTATGTATGTATGCGTCTATATGTTAATTGTGCCTCCAGATGAGTGGGTTATGATGTAGAGATACAGTTCATCAGCGTGTGTTGCAGCTATATTTTTTAGGAAGTGAATGCATACGCTTGATTTCTCTGTATCTCGTCATAGCTAGGCGCCCTGCCGTAGTTCGTCCGAAGGTTGTCTGTCCTTGGTAGTTTACACATTTCTCCCTATATATATATATTTATTGTATATAGGTCAAGCTTCTGTGTATACATCCAGCTACTACGTATAGATTCAGTTACTGTGTATAGGTCCAACTACCCTGTATAGGTCCAGATACTCTGTATAGATCAAGTTACTGTGTATAGTTACAGCTACTTTTTAGCTCGATTATTCGAAGAATAAGAGAGCTTATGTAATCACCCCGGGGTCGGCGTCGGCGTCGGCGTTGGTGTCGGCGTCCCACATCAAGGTTTGCGTGTAAGCTGTGTTTACAAGTCTATATCTCTTACATTTCTTATCCTAGAACAACCAAATTTGTTCATGGGCTTCCTTATATCATTATCTTAAGGGCTGCTTAAGCAATGTTGGTTCCTGTAACCCATGGGATCCCATGGAACCTAAATTATGATAGCCCATAAAATGTGTCCCATTTCACATCAAATTTTGCGTGTAAGCTGTGTTTACAAGTCTATATCTCTTACAATTCTTACCCTAGCACAACCAAATTTGGCCATTAGCTTCCTTATAGCATTATCGTAAGGGCTGCTTAAGTAATTTTGGTTCCTGTAACCGCTGGGCTCCCATGGAACCCAAATTCTGATAGCCCTTAAAATATGTCTGTTTGACATCAAATTTTGCGTGTAAGCTGTGTTTACAGGTCTATATCTCTTACATTTCTTGTCCTAGCTGAACTAAATTTTGGAATTGGTTTCCTTATAGTATGTTGTAAAGGGTTGGATAAGTAATTTTGTCTTCTGCAAATTCTGGGCTCCCATGGAGCCCAAATTGTGATGGCCCATAAAATGTGCAATAAAGGCAGATCTAGGTTTGCATGTAAGCATGTATATATCTGTAATTTTGGTTTGGGATTTGTTATAACCTTATGCATCTTATTTCTTCATCCATATTGGGGCATGGGCTCCCTCCTCCCCCACCCCCCACCCCAACCCCACACCCGCACTCCCCTCCACAGCTTTTTTTGTTGTTGTTTTTACATATTTCTGTGTTGTTTTAGTCAATTCTTACACATATATGTTGCCCCCCCCACTCCCCTCCCCTCCCCGTATCTCATCCCTACCCCCCACCTTACCCCCCCAGTTGAAACCTTTTTTTGTTTTTTTTACATATTTCTTTGTTGTTTTAGTCAATTCTTACACATATATGTTCCCCCCAACACCCCCACCCCCACCCCACCCCCCCGCCTGTTTTTTACATATGTTTTTATTGTTTTAGTCAATTCTTACACATATATGTTGCCCCCTCCCCTCCCCCCACAACCCACTCCCGCCTCTCACCCCCGCTCCCACCTCCCACCCCACTTGAAAATCTATATATATTTTTTTTATACATATTTCTTTATTGTTTTAGTCAATTCTTACACATATATGTTGCCCCCTCCCCTCCTCCAACAACCCACTCCTGCCTCTCACCCCCTCTCCCACCCCCACCACCCACCACCCACCCACTTTAAAATCTCTATATTTTTTTTTACATATTTCTTTGTTGTTTTAGTCAATTCTTACACATATATGTTGCCCTCTCCCCTCCCCTCCTCCTCCCACAACCCACTCCCGCCTCTCACCGCCGCTCCCCCCCCCCCACCCCACCCCCACTGGAATGTTTTATTGTTTTTTTTTACATATTTGTTGTTTTAGTCAATTTTTACACATATATGTTGTCCCCCCCCCCCAAACCCACTCTCGCCTCTCATCCCCGCTTCCCCCACCACACCCCCACTTGAAACTCTATTATTTATATTTTTACATATTTCTGTGTTGCTTTTGTCAATTCTTAAACATGTTGCCCCCCCCCACCCCGTCCCACCCCACACCACACACTCGAAACCAGATTGCTTATTTTTTTTTACATATTTCTGTGTTTTTTGGTCAATTCTTACACATATGTTGCTCCCTCCCACCCAACCCCTGCTTCTCTCCCCCATCCCCCTCACACAAACACACACGCACACACACACGCACACACAGACTCGAAAATCTTCTTTTTTTCTTTTTCTTTTTACATATTTCTGTGTTGTTTTGGTCAATTCTTACATATAGCTATCTAAATTTATTATTCTCTGAAAAATCGAATAGTCGAGCTGCGCTGTTCTCCGACAGCTCTTGTTATACATACAGCTACTACATGTAGGTATAGTTCCCCCTACTCAGTTTAGTTCCATCTACTGCGGTTATATCCAGCAACAGGGTATATATCCAGCTAAATACTGTGTATAGGACGGGACACATCGTATAGATCAGCTACAGCGTATACATCCAGGAATAGATACAAGATGGTGTTCCATATGGTTAAAATCATTTAGACATGTTAGAGTTGCTGAACTTTTCGCAAATTGTTTTTTAAATTAGTTAAAACCTTTACAACGCATGAAATAAGTTTAAGCTTCAAACAAACACAAGTATACAGCAAACTGAAGTAAGAACTACTGATCCTGACTAAGCGTGTGATCATATTTCTTGAATTGACTCAACAATTTATATACACATAACGACATGAATTGGAGTATAAAACACAAACAGTACTAGGCTAGGGGCATTAAATGTGGTATATTTTATAGTAGCCCTGATGAACAGATTCATTAACACCGAATATGCTAGTTGATTCCTTCTCTGAGCTTGTTGGTTCCGAAGGATTGCCTTTACTGTATTTATTGACGTACAAGTATAATGCAATCATTCTCACTGAGGGCCATCAAATGTTTTTGTATCTGCCATAATAATGATGTAACGTATAACAAGACGTCAATGTTTCAAGAAATTTCTCCTTTTAGCTCAATAATTACTGAAAAAAAAGAAAGCCAGCCACATAGCAAGTACTCAATGATGACTTGGGAGAAGCTAGAATAACTAGACTATAAACCGTTAAGAGTATGACAAGACAAGACAAGATTTAAGACAAACATAAAACGCTATCGACCTTTAAAAATAAGTATAAAAGTCGAACAACAGCTTTCACAGAAAACAGTCAACCCACGCAAAACGACAAACAGGAATGACGATGTTAATAAGGAATAACGGCATATGACATCACAAACACAAAAAAGGCCGCTGGTGGTTTAAACCAGGTTCTATGGTAAACCAACTCACACTTACCCTACTTCATCCCAATAAAACAGGACAGTGTAAATAAAGAAATCCCCGCCATGAACTATTTAAGTAGACATCATCATAGGGTCCACAATATGTCCAGTCATCAGACAATCAAAGAGGAAAGCATAATGGTGAACTGTAAATTGGTCATCCACTAAAAATGCATTGCATTACAAAATGATACGGTCATAACCTCTTTTAATAAACTTTTGAAAAAGTTTAATAAAATGTTTGTGAAAGTGATTATGACCAAAGTTATTACGAATTTGTAAATGACATCACCAAAGACGTCAGGATGTGTCCTTTTCGCAGAAGAGTTTTTTAAATTACTTATATTTTAAAAGTAAATCAGGGTTACGATAATACAATTTTGCAAATGTCTTTCGAAGTTTATGATAACGGTATCCCTGCAGGAATAGCGTTTTAGTTACACAAATATTACGATTATTAATGTCCTCGAAACGACCACAAGCTGTAGATTAATATGTTGAGAAACATGGACCCCATGAGAAGTAGCCCGGGGAACATACCCATCTCAGTAGGGATAATTAAAAATAGCAGAATTAAAAATTCACCATTTTCAATTAAGAGATGTAAATCAAGAACAGAAGCGTCAGTATCACAAATGTTAGCTGTGTTAAGATGACTTTCTTTACATAGATAGTACTAACCATAGTACAAATGAAAAGGACTGTCAATATTAAAATATGCCATTCAAATACCGAGAGGTGTCTATAAAAGCTTCTTGTCTTTTTTTCATCTTTGTAGTTTGTTTCTGTGTGTGTTTATGGTTGACTGTGGTCCTGGAATGCTACATGACCTGATTTTTATATCTACTTCAGTTACATCTGCCTATGTATCTGATGAAAGATTCAATATGAAATATCTTGCATAGCCATACAAGAACAAATTTGTGAACAGAGGTTAGCAGTTAGTGTCCATAAGGATACCCATAATTTGTCCATCAACGGCATTTCCATACCTGACGAAATATTATCTAATAAGAAACTGAGTGCTTCACGAACTTCTTGGGCAAGTCCACATAGTGCAATTGTCTGAAACGTTTTAATAATGTTACAGGCCAAAACGTCACACAATTAAGCGTTGTTTTACTTTATATCCGGACAGATTGGGCTTGGTGCTCCCAAAGGAACAGTACAAAAAATAACACTACTGATTGATGATACATCAATAAATACTGCTAAGGGGATCCGTTGAAACAAACAAAAGAGATAATGAAAACACACAAACAACAAAGTCAGCAGGCTCGGTTTTATTGAGTGTGTTCATGAGAGGATATATACGGTGCAACACCTATCACACCTATCACGCCCCTTGAATGTGTTTTTTAAAAACGGTATTTTACTTCAAAAGAAAAGATAAAAGAAAAAGCCACTCATCTGGTGATTAATGTTCCAAAAAGGCCAGTAAGTAATAACACTACTGATTCGTAGTTTGATTTGCTGCATTGAGCGAAATGGCTTTGACTTTAAATCGCCTTAAAGATCACGACAGATATTGAACGTAGTGTAACCCGATTTAACCTTTATACTAATACTATATATAAACAATTGTTATGATTCTCAGATATTCTTTAAAATACAAAATGTCTGCAAAAGCCAGGTAAATAAATTCTCCTTAGAGAACCAATCAAAGTAAATGGCTGTGCTTTTCCACGGTTTTATATATGTAGTGTAAAATATTTTAATCAGACTTGGCAGAGCAGTTATGCTTATTTATTTGGTAATAACGGATTGTTCCAATTTACATTTGAAAGATATAACTCAATCCGATTGAATGTAAAATGGAAGTAAAATAAAGGTGTCAGTAACAATGAAACCGCGGTTCCAGGTCTGACGAGCCATATCCAAACACAGGTGTTATAACGAGGACATTGTATTAAAGTCTATATCCCGCCAACAACAGTCAAAATCTACAACATATGTGTACACCGTTTCTAAACCTATTGACGACAATGTATACATACATATATATATAACGTACATATTTTGAGACTTCAAACACTATATGCGCAATTTTAAACGGCTTTAACGAGCCATGCCAAACCTAAAGACAGGAGCGTTGAATTAAGAGTTACCAACTTATAATTCATTTTACGCATATTCATTCATGGGTATTTCAAGTACCGCTGAATGGCACATATGCATTATTATATGACCTGAACACAATGACAGAGTTCTGATGAACAGTTGTGAAATTTAATTTTGCCGTTATTTGGT
The DNA here is from genome assembly GCA_037043455.1 of Cyrtodaria siliqua. Classification (NCBI taxonomy): domain Eukaryota; kingdom Metazoa; phylum Mollusca; class Bivalvia; order Adapedonta; family Hiatellidae; genus Cyrtodaria; species Cyrtodaria siliqua. The sequence continues at coordinate 53,717 of JAWPHD010002526.1, read as the reverse complement.
GGGTTTATTTCTTTAACGATAGCTGGCAAATTTTCTTTAAGGTAACAAAACGATAGTTTACGTAGACTTCCTGCTTTTCCACGTATATTTAACGAACACAATATACTGTGATATATAACATAGCAGTGGAGGGGTGGGATATTTGTAATGCATACCAGTATACTGTCATTTATAACATAGCAGTGGAGGGGTAGGATATATTGAATGCATACCAGTACACAATGATTTATAACATAGCAGTGGAGGGGTGGGATATATTTAATGCATACCAGTACGCTGGTTTAAATGTATGTGTGCTCTGATTCAGAGTGTTTAACAATGTAATCGTCTCACGAAGAAAAGTAGGTGGAATGTGCAGTATTTAATCTTACTCATTAACGGAACATTACAGGAAGCAGTAATAACTCGTTCATGACGATGTTTCTGTAATTGCATGCTTACACCTATGAAAGGAAGCCAGACGCCATTGTTTGAGGGTGTTGGTAAAGTTGTAGACAAATACGTAGTCGTAAAGTGATACATCACTGTATTGTATTATTTTACTGTATATCATGTATGTACATTCATTGGTCTAAAATAAGCAGTCATATCTGAATAGCAATATTAGCAAAGTATCATTGTATGCAATCAGCTTAAACATTAGCAATGTTTATTTTTTCTATTCTTTTTTTATTGCTGGAAGGTAAACACATACTGAAAAAGGGATCCCTTGGAAGCAACACACACACACACACGAGGGAAACTTACATGTAGCAGTTTCGGTTTTATTGAGTCCGTTCGTAAGAGGTACAAAACTGTCATGTATTATAAGGTGTGACATCTTTCACGACCCCAAGCACTGACTTAAGTTGAACGCATTCTATTTTAAAGACAATATATTAGGCTTGGTGTTCCCACAGGACTAGGAAGTAATAGCATTACAGTGTTTTAGTCGGGCGACAGCCGTGTCGCTCTCTTTATCCATTAATTCGAGTTCAGTTTTTACTCGCAGAAAATTTATTTAGTATTGCCAATATTGTTGACACGGTTTTGACCTTTTCTATTTCACTAATGTGTTTGTCTTTATTAAAATATCTGTTTTTTCTTGTTCTTTGGTGATAACAATATTAGCAGTATAGTTCTTAATAATACTAGTATGTGTGTTGAAGTAGCTAGGAAATTGCTCAATATAAACAAAACAAATATCCAAATAGTGCATAGATAATATCCTTTACACAATGTGTTCTGGAACGAAATCTAGAGCTGGCAAAATATTCACGGAGAGCAAAGGCATATTCCTAGCATTGCTACTGTCTGTCAGGATATACTAACCACAATTCATGAAGCCTCCTATTTCAGGTAACAGATCATGTTTTGCCGAAGTTACGCTGTAATCGTATACGTTTGGAAATAATTGAATGATTGTTGTTTAACGGCTCAACAGTATAGGCTATTTAGAACCGTCCCAGAAAGAGTGGAAAAAATCATAGAAATCCGGGACCCTGGCATACTTTTGAAAACAAATATATTTATTAGGATTTGATTTGCTCGGAAGAAAGACTCCTATCACATGGGACCGTCATGTTTTGTCCCCATTTGACGGACGATACTAAGGGCAAGTTTATTGCCCAAAAAGACAAGGAAGAGACTAACTTGAACCCAGGTTTGAGAATTAAACGCCTTGCAATATTGCTAATTAAAGTGAAATCTATAAGTAGTATCAAGTCAGGTAGAAAAACAAAAAATGATCATATTTTTCATTATGTTAAAACTGCGTTTTCGTAATACTGCCCTGAGGCAAGTACATGACAATTATATAATGATAGAATTGACAGGTATCGAAACAGTTATAACAGTGATTAAATTAATGTTACAAAGCTAAAAGTGTGGAAGCATCGGTGGTTCAGTGGTAGAATGCTCGCCTGCCACGCGGGCGGCCCGGGTTCGATTCCCGGCCGATGCACATTTTGCGTAATTTAGTTTATATGTTCGATACAAAATTACAATAACGATTACAAACGTCTGTACGAAGGAATATGTTTGTTTGTTTGTGTGTATTGTGTTTTACGTCATTTTCAACACACGTAAAGTTATATATGACGTTCGATTTTTAGAATGGAGAACTTGTTCACCAAGGTTTTGTAACCGTGTTTTTTTCACGAATCCTAACTACAGCCTCACTGATGAATCGACGCATTGCCTGAAAAAGAAGACCCATATTTTAACAGGTGTTTCTTCTATTTTAGTGCGGATACAAATAAGGTAATGTCATTCAGAAATTTCAAATAATTTCCTCGATACATTGTTTAAGTTATATTGTTTATGTAGCTATTTCATCTATTGCTGTGCGTTCTATAGATAGATCAATCATCATCATCACGTGATATTGCGTAAAATGTATTCATACGCTGTATTGTTCTCCTAGGATTGTGTATTGAGATTTGTAACCAGTTAATTTTATAATTTATTTCTCTTGCATCAAACTCATATCTCCCATCTTTCTTGGATTTATATATTTAAGAAATATACATGGCCTTTATAGTCTTCATATAATATTTATTAGGTTTGGTCAGTAATGGTTATCGCATAAGCTACTATCCTTTGTAAAAAGTTGTTGCTGCCCATTCTCCGGAATAAGATGTTTAGCTTACTTTGTAGTACGCTGTGTAATATTCTTAAGTTTTTACTTCCCTTGCTATGAAGTTAAAATGACTGATTCGGTAGTAAAATAATCCTGAATACTTGTGCCAATCGTGTCGGCGAGACCGAATACCTGACTGGGTATATATGACGTCATTTGATCCAGAGTGACTATTTTTAGACTTCGGGTCTATTCGGACACTCCGGTTTTAGAATAAGTCCTTTATAGTTCATCAAAATTTGCAAAGGATTGATAGCTCAGTCGGGAGAGCAGCAATCCCAGAAAACTATAAAGCGAGCGGGATGGGTTCGAATCTGAGCAGTACCAAATTTTTTTATTCTAATTATATTTTTTTATGTAAAAGTTTGTTTAATTCATGCCCAATGGTCTTAAAAGGGGTACGTACCTCAGGTTTTTGCTAGAAACATCTTAAATTGTAAAATTGTTCCAGTTCACGATATAAAACATTATCAATCAAAATGTGAAGCTAGAACCATTTTGTTAATGTCTAAAATTTCAGAACACCATATAGCTAGGGTGGAATCGCACGTAATATGCTGAAATTAACCCTGGTGCGTCACCTAGGATAGCACGTATTACTGTGCAGAATGAATTTCTTTGCAAATAAAAGATTTTGTAGGCTCATTATGTTTTGGTCATGTAGAATAAAAAATATAAATATTTGTCAATTTTAATTCGGACACCTAGACCACCATAAAAAGCCTGATGTACCCTTTAAGACTTAAGTCGGAAAACAAATTGTGTGTGTGTGTGTGTGTGTGTGTGTGTGTGTGTGGAGAGTGGGGGGATTTTTTAAAAGATGTTTACGACTTTTATCTATGTGTCAGTTTGGTAGAGGTAGAGGTAGACCTCATCTGTTTTGAAACAAACTCGTAGAACCACAGTCCTGTCGCGCGTTATTGAGTAGCTGTCAAACATTCGTCAATGTGCAAACGTGGAACAAGCGGGACTCGAACGTATGACTGTAGCATTGAGAGATATACATTAAACAAACAAGAGTAGATCTAAACACAAATATGTTACCTTTTATTACAATTTTCAAATTACATGCAAAACTGATTGAATTATATTATGTTAAGGCCAAAACACAAATATGTTTTAAAACAAAACAAAGCAGCAAAAAACGAAGGGGTAAAAAGTTGATGTGCCGGGGGTAAAAACGGCGATTCGGTTGGGTGACAGGAAACAAAACATTTTCTTGTTTAGGTCTAAGGTAGTAAACGGAATTTACCGTGACTTTGGTGATTATTGTCAACAAACGTAAAAATTACAATTAGGGATATGAATCGTGAAATTCTCAGTAGCATAGCTACCTATTAGGCCAAAAGGCCCGAGCCATCCACATCATGTTCACATACATGGTTGAAAAATATAACAACGAAATAATTGTGTATGAACATCATGTTCACTCCGAGTTGTGAGATAACAACGGCACCCCGAGACCAGGTATACTCCGAGTTGTGAGATTAAAATCAAATGAGCACAAAGATTTATAAGTTATGTTTTGTATATGTGTAGTCTGTATGTCTCTACTACAAGTTGTGTGTAAAGCATATGTTCTTTTAGTTGAAGGTCACACTTTTTGGAACAAGGAAACTTCAGGGAGAATGTGTCACCTTACAGTGACATTCCATGTTTAAATTTGTATATTATAAATATTTGTGCAACAGGGGATATGGCTGTCTTTCAGACTACACTCGTGTTCATTTGATTTTCGAGTATGTTGATATAAATGCAAGGTTGTGTCCTATTTTAATTTATCTATGATGGTCAAAGGCCTATGAATTACCTCCAATTGAATTGGCAAAATTAGCTGTCTTGACCTTTTTGACGCTATATTCATTTCTAATGACTCAAACTTTGACAGGTGATGACAGGTGATGTTTTTCGATACTCTTTAACACCTGTGAAGATATGGTTCAGATATGATGAAGCGTTTCGGGGATTAATTTTCATTATAACCAATCATTCCTTTTGTTCCCTTCTTTATTCCTGTATATACCTTACCTTATCTTGCTTTAATCGCCTTACTTCCAGATACATTAAACAATGCATTGATGTATTATTACATGCAATGGTGTATTATTATTAAGAAGAGTTTACACATGTTCAGTCCATCCATGTCATGCGTGATTGCAAAGAAACCTTCCATTACATGGATGAACAAATCATAGTTCACCATGCTCTCAGTACCTTCGGTACTTTGATTTGTGGTGGAGGCAGACCACGCACTTTTTCTGCTTAGAACCAGTGTCACAATATATTCGCTGATTCAATTTCACGACATATTTGTCGTTTGTGCTTTCTCTCTAGTCTTCCTGCAATGCATACATTGCCGTTGACTGTACATTGCGTTAACGATCAAAATGAATAGTGAATCTACTGTTACCCGTTTATGTAATGGAGAAACCACGAGCAATTGTATATTCGTGAATAATAATGCACGAGCCCCGGAGCCCTCCCACATCCCCACCAAATCCGAGCTTGTTAACAGCGGAGTAGAGGTATTTCAATTCAAATCAAAAACTCTACTTAAAGCAAATGTTGCGTACGTTTAAGCATTTACTAGATAACAATAATTAGTGTATGCTGTATTGTTTTGTGACCTAAGACTTGGTAAAAGGAAAACAACGGAACCAAGTGTTGTTGAAAGTAATCAACAGTTACAATGCATAGGAAAAAGCAAATATATAACGTTAAAACTGTTTAATTGAAAGAAAACTTTTTAAAACATAAGGCCCAAAATTATGAATGAACAATTGCATTCTTTTAAACCTTTTTTTTCTCATTACATATACGTTTTGTTATATAAGTTATGAATGTAATTGAGATTGTGACCTAGCTAATGATTTAAAGGCATACATAGTTTTAAATAATGTCCATTGTCACAGGTGGCCATATGGTATCTCCAATTCAAATGGTGGAGAATCCTTAATACTCTAATTCGTCAACTGATAAATGGATACCATTGTCACAGGTATAACACACATTTGCAAACAGTAATATCTTAAAGAAATACATTTTAAATGTAAACCTGTTAATATAGACGGATTTTCGTCAGTACTATTGCATTAAACCTCCACATCTCCTTAATAGTAAAACACACATATTAAACAACTATAATTTAAAAATAAATATAATGTTTTATTTGTTCGGAGCTCTTGAATATTAATATCATTATAACATACACATTACGACTTCACCACAGACTTCGATGTAAAACTCGAATGTAAATTAACAAATTACAAACGTTTGGACAAGGTCATTATCATTGACATACTTTTGGTATAAAAATGTTGCTCTCATGGTGTCTGTGAAATAGACTTATCCAAAAATTTGAATGTAAAATCTGAAGGTACGTACGGACGTACGATCGGAAATAGTAATACCTTCGTGGTGGGACATATTTAAATTGTACAAAATACCACATGTGTCTTATACTTCAACGTAATAATTTCAGAGACAACATGTTCGATACCAATGAAAGGGCTAGACGAACTATTTTTGCAAATGTATATTCTTATGCCTGGAAAGGCTGGCGCTATGTGTGGTAGTCCAGTTGCATTACAACGCTTGAGTTTCTGTTTGAGAGGTTTTCTACACATTGGCTTCGTCTTTCGAGGACCCTTTCAAAGCATAAAAATCCATATCTGAAAATATGGAAATATTAATTGGAAAATAATTGAATAACTCTCATACCATGCATACAGTAAGGCTACTCATAATTATCTATGTGTATTACCATATCATATAAGAATACACACACATATTCGGTAATATATTGATTAATTAAATAAAGTAAAATATATGTTATAGAACTTCAGCAATACTTAATCGATCGTATTTTTGTTATAAACTTTGTTGTTGAAATAACATAAATGTTGCATGCTTCATACGCAAGCTATAACTTCATTCATTATAACACATACGATGCTTTTCCCCGGTTTTATGTACGTAGTGTAAACTATTTTAATCAGGCGTGGCAGAGCAGTTATGTTTATTCATTTGGAAATAACGGATTGTCCCAAGTTACATTTGAATGAATGAATGAATGAATGGTGTTTTACGGCACGTCGACACATAAATAGGTCATATTGTGCGCAAAAATTGACGAAAAATTAATAAATGAAGTATTAATTAAAAATTAATGTAAATATATAAAGATAAAACTATTAAAAAATAAGGGATGATAAGGTGTAATATAAACTATGTATGTAAATCAACAAATGCCCGTCAACGGGTATATAAAAAAGTAAATATATACAGGAACACATTATAATGATTTATATAGTCTGATCTCTTTTAGGAAATCTAAAACAAGACTAAAATCTACAGTATCAAATAACTCTTTCATTGTATTAACATTGTAGTACCTTTGACGCAAATCAAAGTCTACCATTCCAATAAGATGTGTTTGACCGTTAACGGTGCAAAGCAGGGTATACATTCTGGTAATTGCTCACCTTGTAATAAATATGAATGAGTATAACGTGTATGCCCTATCCTGCACCGGGCAAGTTACATTTGAAAGATTTAACTCAATCCGATTGATGGTAAAATGGAAGTAAAATAAAGGTGTCAATTAGGATGTATAGTAACACTGAAACCACGGATCCATGCCTGACTAACCATATCCAAACACACGTGCTATAACGACGAACGTGTAATAAATTCCCTATCCCGCCAACAACAGTAAAAATCTACATCATATGTACACCGTTTCTAAACATATACAATATGCTGCTGTTAAGCGAATGGTACATTGCTACGTAAGATCTTTCCTTTCGGAAAAAAGATTAAAACAACACGTAACACAGCTAATAGTATTCCTGCAAAGTTTCATTATTGACAGAGTACGCGTTTGGCTCAAGCATTTGAGCAAACTTAGGATGCAACATTTTGCAAACACTTTACGTAATTTCTTGTTACAACGTGTACTGTGATTAAAACGTCTAGAACATCACAGTTGTGTCCTTTCTCTAACTAACTGCAACTTTTTTTATACAAAACATCATGGGATTTTCTTGGAATATATATGGAATTAAGTGTGCAGTATATATATAATATATAGCGGAAATTCCCGCGTTTTGTTTCCTTTTCCTTTCAGTATATATATTTAAACGTGTCTCGTCAATAAATATTAATCCAACAGATGTATTTTGATAAAATATAAGGCAGTAAAGTTCTTATATACAAGTTCGTAGTGTATAAACGACCTGATAACATCAAATTCAGATTTCTACATCGTAAACCCGATGTGGTCACTTGAAAGTCGCGTGCATTATGCCAAATATGGGTTTCCACATCAACAAACCATCATATGTCTGTCTACAAACTAGCGTGTTGATATCTACAACATTAATTTCGATTCGCACTTATCCTACAGTGTAATTCATCAAACATTAACATATGTCGATACTTCAATATAATCATTCCATGTATTTCTGTAAAAAATACGTCCGTTCAGTAGGCGCACTCAATGATGAATGACTATAAAAGCCTGTCAAACATCTCAGGCTTTGCAAGTGCAAACTAAATTTTAAAAAGCTCTCTATCGAATCATTCTACCCCTTCACGTTTCCATTGCTGTGGTCTGTGCGGAATGCCATACATATCATGTGGTGCACGGGACAAACGTGCTTAAGTAAGAGTAACCACTCGCAACAGTAGATTCGTGAAAAATAATGCACTCGTACTGAATATATTTTGAATAGAAAAGAAAAACGTTTATGATTCTGTCTTGAATCCGATTGTTATATGTTTAAAATGAGACAACATGTCTTCCAACGGAAGAAAACCATTGAAATGTGGAGACGTACTATTTATTTCAGACAATTCAATTTAGGATGACAATGATTTACGATAAAAATGATTGTCATAAACAAAATAACCGAAATTCTCTAAAATAAAACTGTCTGAGAACAGTAAGAGACCATTTGTCCTTAACGCCCTCCTGCAACGAACAAAATTAATGAACGTAAATAATTATTGAGCTTTTTATCGGATTTAGAAAACATAAACATTTTAATGAGACATGGCAGAAATCATGCACATGTATTGTAATACAGCGTAAACTAGTTTCATCACTTTGGAAATTGCAACCTATTGAATTAACGTCGTAATGCAATCTCCAAGGTTTAAACATTGTTTAGATAATTAGTATATCGGAAGACTGTAAACACTTAAGGGAAGGAACAATTAGCGAAGTAGCGCAGGTCTAATCTAACTGGTGATCACGAATTTGATTAACACTAACTACGTACTGGAATATGGTTGTATGCCTTTTCATTGAGAAACAGCGGATTGTTCCAATTTACTTTTAAACCAACGGCATATAAATCAGTACAATATAAGGAAGAAAACTGAAATAAAATAAAAATGTCAGTTGGGATTATCCTTGAAGTAACAAAACGATAGCTTCGAATGGACTAATTACTTTTCAACATATATTTAACGAACACAATAGTTCGCGATTTATAACAGAGAAGCGAAAATTGAATTGAATTGGATTTTATAGTCGCACCAACAGCTAAGGTCATATGGCGACTTTCCAGCTTCCACTGGTGGAGGAAGACCCCAGGTGCCCCGCCGGGCAATTTTCGTGCACGGGCGGGCACCTGGGTAGAACCACCGACGTTCCGCAAGCCAGCTGGATAGCTTTCTCACATAAAGATTCCTATGCCACTGAGGGATTGAACCTACAGCGGTGAGGGGCAAGTGATTGCAAGTCAGAGACTCTAACCACTCGGCCACGGACGCCCCGAGAAGCGAAAAGGCAGGACGTATTTTTTCATGGCAGTAAGCTTATTTAAATAGAGTGTTTAACAATGTTTAACAATGTAATGGTCCCACTAAGAAAGTACTTTATTTACGTTGATGTCTTCAAACATAAAGAAGTAACGACGTATCCATGACGATTGTATTCACCTGCTATGAAAGGAAGCGTGACACCACTGTTTGAGCGTATTTCAAAGCTACTAGTTTAAACTTAATTTTTTACATCGATTGTAACGACAGGTCTATGAACTTATTATGACTCTCGATGTCTTCCTGGGCAGAACCAGTACCAAGCAAACGCAAATAAAGTGTCTTGCTCAGAGACACAACTCATTTGGCAACGGCGGTTATCGAACCCACGACTTTTCGATTATGGGTTCAATGCTCTACCACTAGACCACAGCGCTCCATTACACAACTACGAAGACGTAACCTTATACTGACCTACAGGTAAATACACTGTATTGTATGTAATATACTCGTCTAAAACGACTTCGTATTATCAGGATGGTAATTTTAGCAAAGTGCCATTATATTCAATAAGTTTAACAAATAGTACTGTTTTCACTGCTGGAAGGTAATTATAGAAATAATGAATATGAATTATTTTTCCACTTGTTTGTCATTTATCATCAACATCATATGTTTAAATACAAATCTGAATTACCATTGATCGCAAATACAGTTTTTGTAAAATAGCACATGTAGATTGAGTGAAAGCGTATAATAAATGAGTTTCTTACCAATATCAACGACAGATTCCATTTTGATAAACTTCGTTTCATTAATAATTACAGTTTCTCAAGACTTCATGGTATAGGTTTTGAGAGTTAAATTAACATAGAGATTTTCGTTACGCTATCTAATACATTAATTTGAAAAGAATATGTTACTTTACCGATTAATTACAGTTCAATCTTGACTAGGTGAAAGCTGATTGAGTAGTGCCAAAAGTTTAGATGTTCAAATGTGAGACATGGCTCTGACGTTTTCCATACTGTAAACGTAGAATCGTTCGCCATTACTTTCTTTCGCGCTTGATCAACATGAAATATGTTCGTGGCTATAAACGTTAGCGGATGCTATACTGCATTAGTACAAATTGTACCATACACTTTATTTTTATTCTATGTGTTAACTTTATAACATCATAACATTTACCTGTATATTGTTGTACTCACGGCAGTTTTATGAATGTATGACTTTGTGTGGACAAGCTTGATTGTCTAGTACCTAGGTATCATTTCTGAGCAAAAAGTGTCAAAATCTGCTCAACGGTTCTTGAGAAAAGTATGTTTTAAGATTCGTCTATAATTGCTTAAGGTGGCCATCTTTGATGTCGCACTGACCTTGTTTTAACAAACGTGAAATCCAATGATATAAGATTCACACACGTGAAATTTTGTTAAAATCGGCAAAGCTGTTTCTGAAAAAAAACTCGTTTAAAGTAAAAGATAAACTCGGTTTGCCGGACAAACGGCGGGTGGGTGGACAGACGGCGGACGGACGACCAACTAAGAGCAATCACCGTATACTAGCTCAACTTTGACCCTTTTGACTGTGTGTTAACCGAAAGGCGATGTATTCATAAACTAAACATAAAAATGAAAATGTCGATCAAAAAAGGTATAAAATGAGAAATTTGGAAGTAAGAAATCAAAAGTATTTGAGAATGCATTACCGATATAAACAAAATATTGCAATCTCGGTTTGAATGAGACGTTTCATGAACGGTAGTGAAAAGTTGAAAATTGATTGCTCCAATTCACACCCTCGAGTCCCGAGCAGAACTCAATATTTAAAATGCCAATAGTACATACATTTGAGCCATCCCGAAGATTGTGTGTATGTGACGGTGAACATGGAATCTTCAATGCGGTTTTTCACAAAATTCCATGGCCAGCGGCGTATGGTCCCAGTTTCTAACACAAACGTGTCCCTGAACGAGAAAACAATGGGCGAAATAAACGAAATGGAATATAGCTGGCAGCAGAGGTTATGAAGCCTGCGTATCACAGGTAACAGTCAAAATACTAAATTAAAAAACAGGCAACATATCATACGGGTGATTACACAATACTCAGTACTTTAATGGCTGGAGTAGTGGAACCACCATTCGAAATTCAAGTAAGAAACCAAAAGTATTTAAGAATGTAACACAGTTATCCGTAAATATCGGGCTCAGCGATCTCCAAAGATCGGAATGAACAGTTCTCAATTTGATCCTGTCACATCCAGAATCAGGACTGAACACCTACAATAAAGGTCAGTGATTCATTGAGTGGCTACTAGACGTTCTTCCAGAGAGACGGCGGATAGGCGGACGGACGCGTATGGGCGGACGTCGGACGAAGAGTTATCATCGTATATTATCTCACCTCTGAGAAATTTACTTATGTTAGCTCATTACCGAACTGAACTAAATAATAATGACTTTCAAAAATTCATATCAATTTTTTAAATTAAATATTCTGAAAAAGTGTCACGACCTTTTACTTCCTCAATTTACTCTGTCACATACAAAATCAGGGCTGAACACGGGTACCAAGACAAAGGATGGTATTACTATCTCGAGTGATACCTGTCACTAAACTCCTCGCAAAATGTTGATCTCGACTCAAATATCGTCGAGTGGCCTCTGGACTATGCATTGCGGTCCTCAAACAGATTTGATTATCGCTAAGTAATTATTACACTGTCGAGTACGAAACACGGTGTCGCGTTTTTTTTAAAACAGACCGTCACTCACTTCGATGTTTCAAAACAAGACTATTGTCGGTTTTGTACACAGTCTATAGACTTAAAATGAGAGAAAACGATTAATGAAGAGCTGGTGTGTAGAAGTATAGCATCCATGCACACACTGTTTTAGGTGGAATGGTAAGCAAGTACCAAATACATGAAATACAACCACATTTAAACGACGAGTACCTTTCACAAAATTGCTCGTCCGCCATCTTGTCCAATCTACACTGTGTTAAAAAAACGTGACACCGTGTTTCGTACTAGACAGTGTTGCATGTTTATTCATTCCGAAATAACGGATAGTTGCAATTTAAAATATATACTCATTCCTATTTGAATGATTTATTTCTTTCAGACATACTTCATCTCAATAATTAATTCATTTTCTCAAGATTTCATAACTGAGGTGTTGAAAGTAATTTGACGTAGAGTTTTCCGTGTCGCTATGTGATACATTATTTAGCATTACTATGTTACTTTCTCCATTATTTAGAGTTCAATTTTGACTCGCTGGAAGCTGATTGAGTAGTGCCAATATCTAGATGTTAAAATAGTATACGTGTAGGTAATTTGTGGTGGTGAAATATGTCTGTAATGGTTTCCATATTTCACCAAAGTGTTTGTCCTTCTTTTCTACCTGTGTTCTATATCTGGATTGTTTTGGTAGTTGTAATCCAGTGGCCAATTTGTTGTGGACGTTTACTCTTATTGTCATATCCCACAACCCTATGGGCTCCCTTCCTTGAAATCGAAGTAAGTGTCGCTGCTTACAGCTTGTTAATGTTCGTAAGGTGAACGAAGTATAATAATAATGCTTTAAATAAAAAGGCCCATGATAGAGAATCAAAAGCTGTTTCATAATCAATCAAGAGAATTAAACCTGGCAGATTATTTTCTTCTGCGCATTGCTAACATCATATATACGTCTAGTTTTATTCTCTAAGTATCTTCCAAAGACAAAACCAGATTGATCTTTATTTATCAGCTTAATAAGTGTTCATTTAATTATATTTGAGGCAATTTTATATGTACAATTTAGGAGGGAGATTGGCTATAGGGTTTTATATGCAGTCCCGATTTATTTTCCTTTGGTAATACGGTTATTATTCTTTCTATTTGAGTTATTGATAGTTCACCCTTACTCAAGCCATGGTTTAAAGAGGTTACTACAAAATACCCTAGTTGTGTTGCTAAAATACTGCATCAAATCCATCTGACCCTGGGCTACGGTTAATTTTCATTTTTCTAAGTGTTTCAGAGGCTTCTTAAGGGATATATGGCCAAATAATTGATTCACTGTCTGTAAGTTTGGGTATGTCAACGTCTTTCAAGTCATTTTCCAAGTTAAATTTTCTAGTTCATTGTCCTTGCTAGTATATAGTTGTTCATATAATTGCTTAATCTCTTTTAATTTTTTATGCTGATCTGATATGATTTCCTCATTTTGTTTTTCTATTTTATGAATTATCTTTGAAGCGTAATTATGGGATTCTAAATTGCAAAAAAATGAGGTTGTTTTTTCATCATTCTCAATTATATTTGCTCTTGATCTAATTAGGTAGCTAGCCTTTCATTTTCTGTTTTCTTAATATTTCTTAATACTGCCCCGGGGCATGCAATGTTGATAAATGACTTCGATGTAATGACAGAATCGACATGTATCCAAACAGTTATTACAGTAATTAAATAAATGTTACAAAGATACAATTTCTTAAGCATCGGTGGTTCAGTGGTAGCATGCTCGCATGCCACGCGGGCGGCCCGGGTTCGATTCCAGTTCGATGCACATTTTTGCATCATTTAAGTTATATGTTTGATACAAAATTACAATAATCATTACATATTCGTAAATAAAGCTACACAGTCCCTATTTTAACTGGTAATAATTCATGAATATGAATGAGTCACGTGTGAAGTAGTTTCAAACTGATGAAAAGTCGGTTTATGTTGCAGAAATTGATGCGTATCTATATATTTCAGTAAAAAAACGTACGTTCGGTAGGCGCACTCAACGATGAATGACAATAAAAGCCTGTCAAACCTCTCAGGATTTGCACGTGCAAACTAAATCTTAAAAAAACCTCTTCACGATTCCGTTGCTGTGGTCTGTGCGGAATGCCATACATATCATGTGGTGCACGGGAGAAACGTGCTGGAGTGAACTCTATTAATTACGAATATCTAATACACAAATACTCGAAAGGGAATTTTAAATGGTCATCACCGTAAAAAGAAACGTAAATAAGGTACATATCGACTATTTTCCATAATATATATTTACGAGGTGGTCGTTACCTTTTTTGAAGTATGTTATAGTGTGCTGCTCCCAACTAAATTCCTTTTGGTTTATTTCGCTCTGCGGGGCATACAATTTTATTAGATCCTGGGACCATACGCCGCTGGATATAGGGGATGAAATAAAGATACAAATATTATTATATCCACCGCCATGTGCTTGCCATCTTCGGGATGGTTAAAATTCTGTACTGTTGATTTTTATGAATATTGCGTTGTGCTCAACCCAGGGCTAGAGGGCGTGAGCGGTAGCTAGCATATTTCACTAACGCTCCTGAACAGAAATAAGAAAATTATGCATATGTATTGTAATACAGCGTAAACTAGTTTTATAACTTTGGATATTGCAACCTATTGAATTTACGTCGTAATGTAATCTCCAGGGTTTAAACAATTTTTAGATAATTCGTTTATATCGGGAGACTGTAAACACTTAAGGGAAGGAACAATTAGCAAAGTAGCGCAGGTCTAATATAACTGGTGATCCCCTCATAATTTGATTAACACTGACTACATACTGGAACATGGTTGTATGCTTATTCTTTGAGAAATAGCGGATTGTTCCAATTTACATTTAAAACAGACATATAAATCAATACAATATAAGAAAGAAAACTGAAATAAAATAAAAATGTCAGTTGGGATATACAGTAAAACTGAAACTGTGAATTCAAGTCATAGGACACTTATCTAGACACACGTTGTACATGTATATACAGGCTCTTATATTAACGGTATCTGGAAAATTATCCTTGAAGTAACAAAACGATAGCTTCGAATGGACTTATTACGTTTCATATATTTAACGAACACAATTAACAGAGAAGCGAAGAGACAGGAGGTATTTTTTTCATGGCAGTAAGCGTGTTTAAAATAGAGTATTAACAATGTAATCGTCCCACTAAGAAAAGTACTTTATTTACGTTGATGTATCTGGATGGTAATTTTAGCAAAGTGCCATTATTTTCAATAAGTTTAACTAATAGTACAGTTTCCACTCCTGAGAGTTAATTATAGAAATAATGAATATGAATTATTTTTCCACTTGTTTGTCAGTTATCATCACCGCCATATGTTTAAATACAAATCTGAATTTCCAATGATCGCAAATACAGTTTTTGTAATGTTTCCTGTAAGACAGGAAATGATTAAAATAGCACATGTAGCACATGTATATTGAGTGAAACCATATAGATAAATGAGTTTCTTACCAACACCCACGACAGATTCGGATGTAATTTTTCTTTTTGATAAACTTCGCGTCATTAATAATTACAGTTTCTCAAGACTTCATGGTATAAGTTATGAGAGTTAAATTAACATAGAGATTTCCGTGTCACTATCTAATACATTAATTTGAAAAGAATATGTTAATTTACCGATTAATTACAGTTCAATCTTGACTAGCTGAAAGCTGTAAGCTGATTGAGTATTGCCAATAGTTTAGATGTTCGAATGTGAGACATGGCTCTGACGTTTTCCATACTGTAAACGTAAAATCGTTTTTCACAACTTTCTTCTGCGCTTGATCAACATGAAATATGTTCGTGGCAATAAAGGTTGGCGGATGCTATATTGCATTAGCACAAATTGTAACATACACTTTATTTGTATTCTATGTGTTAACTTTATAACATCATAACATTTACCTGTATATTGTTGTACTCACGCCAGTTTTATGAATGTATGACTTTGTGTGGACAAGCTTGATTGTCTAGTACCTAGGTATCATTTCTGAGCAAAAAGTGTCAAAATCTGCTCAACGGTTCTAGAGAAAAGTATGTTTTAAGTATGATTTCGTCTATCATTGTGTAAGGTGGTCATCTTTGATGTCGCACTGACCTTGTTTTAACAAACGTGAAATCCAATGATATAAGATTCACTCACGTGAACTTTGGTTAAAATCGGCAAAGCTGTTTCTCAGAAAAAACTCGTTTAAAGTAAAAGATAAAAAGAAATATAAAAATATCGGACAGGGAAGTAGCATTCAAGGAGGACAGTCAACCACAAAATACAGAAACAAACACGCAAACAGACAAACAAGAAGGCAAATGCAATAATAAATGCAAACGACATCACAAACACAAAAGGTTGAAGTCGGCTTGCCGGACAAACGGCGGGTGGGTGGACAGACGGCGGACGGACGACCAACTAAGAGCAATCACCGTATACTATCTCAATTGTGCCCCTTTTGGTTGTTTGCTAACCGAAAGGTGATGTATTCATAAACAAAACAATACAAATGAAAATGTCGATCAACAAAAGGTATGAAAGGAGAAATTTGGAAGTAAGAAATCAAAAGTATTGGAGAATGCATTACTGATATAAATAAAAACAATATTGCAATCTCGGTTTGATTGAGACTATTCATGAACGGTAGTGAAAAGTTGAAAAGTGATTGCTCCCATTCACACCCTCTAGCCCTGAGCAGAACTCAATATTTAAAATGCCAATAGTACATAAATTTGAGCCATCCCGAAGATGGTGTGCATGTGGCGGTGAACATGGAGTCTTCAATGCGGTTTTTCACAACATTCCATGGCCAGCCGCGTATGGTCCCAGTTTCTTACAAAAACGTTTGCCTAAACGAGAAAACAATGGACGAAATAAACAAAACGGCATTTAGCTGGGACCAGATGTTATGAAGCTTTCCTATCACAGGTAACAGTCAAAATACTAAATTGAAACAACAGGCAACAGATCATAAGGGTGATTACACAAAAATCAGTACTTTAATGGCTGGAGTAGTGGAACCACCTACTCAAAATTCATGTAAGAAATCAGAAGTATTTGAGAATGTACCACAGTTATCCATAAATATCGGGCTCAGCGATCTCCAACTCAGCGATCTCCAAAGATCGGAATGAATAACAGTTCTCAATTTTCTCCTGTCACATCCAAAAACAGGACTGAACACGGGTAACACAATAAAGGTAAGTGATTCATTGTGTGGGTACTAGACGTTCTTCCAGAGAGACGGCGGATAGGCGGACGGACGACGTATGGGCGGACGACGGACGAAGAGTTATCACCGTATATTATTTCACCTCTAAGAATTTTACTTATTTTAGCTTATTACCGAATTGCGATTTGTGCATAAACTAAATAATAATGACTTTCAAATATGTACATTCAATTCTTCAATTAAATATTCTGAAAAAGTTTCATGACCTTTTACCTCCTCAATTAACTCTGTCACATACAAAATCAGGGCTGAACAAAGGATGGTATTACTCTCTTGAGTGATATCTGTCACTATGCTCCTCGCAAAATCTTGATCTCGACTCAAAAATCGTCGATTGGCCTCTGGAATATGCATTGCGGTCCTCAAACAGATTTGAATATCGCTATGTAATTATTTCACTGTCGAGTACGAAACACGATGTCGCGTTTTATTAATACAGACCGTCACGCGTTTCGATGTTTCAAAACAAGACTATCGTCGATTTTGTACACAGTCTACAGACTCTGAGAGAAAACGATTAATGAAGAGCTGGTGTGTAGAAGTAAAGTATCCATGCACACACTGTTTTAGCTGGAATGGTAATCAAATACCAAATACATGAAATACAACCACATTTAAACGACGAGTACCTTTCACAAACTTGCTCGTCCGCCATCTTGTCCAATCCTACAGTTTGTTCAAAAAACGCGACACCGTGTTTCGTACTAGACAGTGTATTAAATCATGCTTGCATGTTAATTCATTGAGAAATAACGGATAGTTGCAATTTAAAATATATACTCATTCCGATTCGAATGATATATTTCTTTCAGACAGACTTTATCTCAATAATTGTCTTTGCTAGTATATAGTTGTTCATAGAATTTCTTAATATCTTTTAAACATTTATGTTGATTAGACATGATTTCCCCATTTTGTTTTTCTATTTTAGAAATTATATTTGAAACGTAATAATTATTATGGGATTCTACATTGCAAAATAATGAGTTTTTTTTTCTTCTTAATTATATTTGCTCTTGATCTAATTACGTAGCCTTTCATTTTCTGTTTACTTAATATTTCTTAATCATGTTAATACTGCCCGGGGCAATGACTTTGATGTAATGACAGAATCGACATGTATCAAAACAGTTACTCCAGTAATTAAATAAATGTTGCAAGTGGTAGAATGCTCGCCTGCCACGCGGGCGGCCCCGGTTCGATTCCCGGCCGATGCACATTTTTACATCATTTAAGTTATATGTTTGATTGAAAATTACATTAATTATTACACATTTGTTATTAAAGCTACACAGTCCCTATTTTAACTGGTAATAATTCATGAATATGAATGAGACACGTGTGAAGTGGTTTCAAACTGATGAACACCCTAAAAGTCGGTTTATGAGGCAGAAATCGATGTGTAAAATTTCACATTTTTAGTTAGCCTCCGTAAAAGAAACATCGACAAGTATACATCTTCAGAATATATCTGATAAACAAAAGTTGCCCGGAACGGGATTTGAACCGAAGCCACTTTTAGGTTTTGAAGGATGAACACTGAACCACTAGACCACGGCTATTTATTGGTATGTTGTAGCATTTTTAACACTAAACAGCCTTTACACAAATATCAAGCGCTAAATAACAAGTCGAGATATGGTTCTTTAGAGGCGAAGTATTAGTTTCATATTGATAACATACAGTATTACACCAGCCAATGTTAATTTACACGTGCAACAAGATGGACTATATATTTTTTGATCGATCTTGAGTTGCGTTCAAATATGTTAAGTTGTTTTGCCTCATAATAAATGGCCCTGTGTATACTATTTTCTCAAGTAGCGGTATAGTTCATTGAATAGAGCACCTGACTTGAAATCAGAAGGTCGTGTGTTCGAGACCCCAAAAAGGCTAACTTTTTTTTCTGTAAAAAATACTTTTACCTGTGTATAGGTACGATGTGCACTGGTCGATGTCTATACAAATAAATGATTTCCTATGCTATATTTGCTCGCTTATATACCCGATTTCGACATGAGCTGGTGAACATGAAGTTACAAATATGGACCCGCCTACAAAGAAGAAATCGATTGATATAGAGACTGTGTAGCTTTAAGTAGTACCGCATGCCTATAATTTACGTTAAAGGGACACATGGCAATCTTGACTTGTTTAAAACTTGCGACGTCCCGTTAGTTTTTCTACATAACCCGCATATGTTCAATTATTAATATTAATCATTAGAATTATAAAGCAAATAGTGGTTGCATATTACAAACTATTGATTATATTGTACTAAATATATATTTCTTAGATTATTTTTTTTATTATTGATTTAATTATATGCAAGCAGTTTGATTGAATTATATGCAAGCAGTTTTAAAGTCAAAATTATACATGATTAATATATTAAGGTGCATTTCTAAATAAAACTCAAGGTTTCCGTGTGTCCCTTTTACTTTCAAGAAAAGGACAATGTTAACTGGACTTAATACAAATATGTGCACAATGGCCAAAGCAATGTTTTTGTAAACAATCGCCTGTACGAAAGAACATGAAATAAAAGTCGCACAGATTTAATTTCACGACGTCAATTGTGCTTTAACTCTAGTCTTTCTGCCTTTAACTGTAAATTGTGTTAACGATTAAAACTAATAGTGAAGCTACCGTAAGCCGTGTTTATCGCTATAATCATAGAAAAAAACTGTTTATAATTCTGTCTAGAAGACGATCATTGTAATATGTTTAAAATTAGACAATATGTCTTCCAACGGATGACAACCATGAAATGTGGACACATACTATTTATTTTAGACAATTTAATTTAGGATGATAAATAATTCTGACAATAAAAATTGCCATATTCGAAACAAACTTGTAAACGAACAAATCGACGTAAATAATTATAGTACTTGTAATCGGTTTTATAAAACGTCGAATGAGCCATGGCAGAAAAGTTCGATAGTAATTACTTAAACATAAAGAAATTATAATAAATACTGAAAGGTGATCCCTTGAAAGCAACAAACACAAACAAAAGAGAAAAGCAGAAGGCTCGGTTTTATCGAGTCTTTTCATGAGTGGTAATTATAAGATGCAACATCTCTCACGCCTCCTAGCACCGACTCCAGCGATATTCTACGTTAAGGCAACAAAGAATGGGCTTGAAGATCCCAAAGGATCAGTAAATAATACCAGTACTGATTTGTAGTAATATTTCAGTTCCGATTAAGCACATGCGTGTATTGTATTATTAAGTAAAATAGTTTTATAATTATTATATCGGAAATTTCGACCACCTGAATTAACGTCGCAATGCACTCTCCAAAATTAAACATCTTTTAAAGGTCACATGACAAACTTGATTATTTTTATAAACTCAATGCGTCCTGTTAGTTTTTCTACATAACTTGCATTTGTTCAATCAATAATATTAGTTATAACTTGAAAATGTGTCCAAGGAACTCGAATGCCCCGCTAAAGGGTTATCGGTTGCTTACACAATGGAGTAACACAAAGTTAAGTGTTATATTAAAAGACAAACTACATGGACCTGCTTTGGGTAGGAACATAATGGTGCCATATAGGTGTAATTTGAATAATGTAAGGCTTTTGGTATGTGAGTAATTGACTTAGTAATCAAGAGGGCAAAGAAAGCCCTAAATCGATGGCCCATTCTCGACCTTCTTCGAAATCTGATGGTCGTATACAATCTGTGCAAGTTTGGTTACGATTGTTCAAGAAATGAAGTCTCTGTTGTGTTAACAACATTGATATTAAGATACTTACACAGTTTGGTAAAGATCAAATACAAATTGAAAGTGCTAGAGTGTAACACAAAGGGCCAAATGTGACTCTAGGACTACATGTTATTTATGAAAGCTGTGTGCCTTGTTTCAAATAGGACGAATTTTCCCTATACAAGTCTTTGTAAAATATGTGACCCCTTGGGAAGGGCCAAATGTGACCCCAGGGTCACCATTTGGACAAACTTGGTAGAGGACCATAAGCTTATAGGAAATTAAAAATATTAAACCTCTGATTTTTTAAACGTTTTTCCCTATACACGTCTATGTAAAACATGTGACCCCTGAGGAGGAGCCAAATGTGACCCCGGGGTCACCATTTAAACAAACTTTGTAAAAAAACATAAGCTTATAGTAAATGCAAAATAATAAAACTCTGGCTCTTGTAGTTTCAAAGAAGAAGATTTTAATGTTATTTTCCTAAGTAAAACTGTGACGCCTGGGACGGGGCCAAATTTGACCACACGGTCACCATTTGAACAAACTTGATAGAGGACCAATAGCTGATGCTACTTGTAATATATAACAGCTCCGTGCCTTGTTGTTTCAGAAAGGAAGATTTTTTAAAGTTTTTTCCCTATATAAGTCTTTGAAAAACATGCAAAATCTCAATATACAAACTTTGGACCCCGTGGCACGGCCATTTTTGACCCCGGGGACTTCATTTGAACAAACTTGATAGTCTAGGCATTGGTGATTATTTTAAAAGAAAAACTGTCGAAAGTCGTTTGAAGCAAAAGTTAACGACGACTTCGGCTCAGGTGATCTGTAAACTTCAATGTAAAATTTTAATGACGGACAAGGGTAACACTATATTCCCGCACCACTTTTGTGGCGGGGCATAAAAAATAGTATAATGCAAATTGTTTTCGGATATTATTAATTGGTAATAATATTTCACCAATAGTATATTTAAACGTATGGTAACATAAGACGAAAATATGAAATCTCAAACGTTACTTAATTATATGCAATCAGGTTTAAAGTCAATATATACTTAGCTACTTAAAAACTTAAATTTAAGCTTCCTTCTAAGTTTTTCCTAAGTAAGGAAAACGTGTTTAACCAAACCAATTTCATTAACTTAAGAAAAACTTCAATTTAAGTAAAATACCGGACGAACTATGCTTAGAACATTGTTAAAATTTAAAAGTAATGCAATTTCCATGCACAAATCATCACTGTTCTACCAGTTGGTATCAATTTTACATGATGAAGAATCTTTTACCTTTTTTAGAAATGTATTCAAGGATTTTCGTCAAGTTAAAAATACAATGGGAAGTCCCATAGACAATGCATTTCTTCTATTTACCTCAACATTTTCAGAAGTTCATGTCTGTAAATGAGATACATGTACACAACTGTATCTGCAAATCACTTAATACATAAAACAAAGGTCAGATGCAGTTCAAATGATTTATTTTATCAAAAATTATGATCAGAAAAAGAAGCAGTTACCATGCGTTTGTGGTGATTGGTTGTTATGATATTTTGCAAGCGTCTTTGTGATCATGATTTTGACTGGTTCCATGAAAACTGCATGTACTTTATTTACACTGCTTGCAGAATAGATAAATTCCCAGTCCATATTTAATTAAGTGTTAAAGTTTTTACTCAGCTAAGTTGTTAAATAGAAACTTAATTTATGTCGGGGAACCACATTTCTTTTAAGTTTTCTTAGTGACTTAGTTAAGTATTTTGTTAAGTATTTAAGCGAAAGATAAGACAACGTAGGTGACATCGGCGCCTGGTGGTCTTCAAACGAATTTTAAAAATAGATATAAAAATCGAAAACTACCTGCTTACTCAACATGGTCGTATGTTTATTCATTTAGCAATAACAGCTTGTTTCAATTTACTTTAAGATCTATATCACAATCTGATTGAATGAAAAATAAAACTGGAATAAAAGTGATAGTTGGGATATACAGTAAAACCGAAACTGTGAATTCAAGTTAGAAGAACCTTTCCCAGACACCTGTTTTATATCGCGGATATTGTATTTACTATATCCGGAAAATTTTCTTTGAAGTAACAAAACGATATTGTATAAATAATACATTCGATTAGCTTAACGACTTTCCCACTTGTATTTAACGAAAAGAATATTTTGCGATTTCGAGAGTTCAACAATTAAATTTAAAGAAATTTGCGATAATAGGGTAGTATTTAATCACTGTCATTAACGCAACATACCCCTTTTTATGTTGGTACCTTCAAACACGAAGCAGTTCATGTAATAATGCACACCTCTGCTAAGAAGAAAAGTCGGACAAAAGTGTTTAAGTGGCAAATCGAGACTGCAATATTTCGTATGTGTCGTGCTCGGCCGATTCCAAAGGTCCATTATCATACCCTTTTTTATGGCACAGTGGCGTTGCTTGTGCAGTGTGGCGGCAGTAAAACGTCTCCCCGCGCTTGCAATCAGTACTGTTATTCATTCGATCTTTGGAGATCGCTGAGCCCGATACTTATATTTAGTTATCGGTGGTACATTTTCAATTTCTTTTGTTTTCTTACTTAATTTTTGATTCGGTGGTTCCACTACTCCGGCCGATAAAAGGCTCTGGGTATTGTTTAACCACTCATAGGATATGTTGTCTGCCTTTTGATACGCAGGCTTCATAACCGCTGCTCCCAACTAAATTCCATTTTGTTTATTTCGCTCTTCGGGGCATTTAATTTTATTAGATACTGGGACCATACGTCGTACGACATGGGGAAGCGTTACACTCCATGTCCACCGCCATATGCATGCCATCTTCGGGATGGTTAAAGTTTTGTACTGTTGATTTTATGAATATTGAGTTCTGCTCAACCCGGGGCTAGAGGGCGTGAGCGGAAGCTAGCATATTTCACTACCGCTCATGAACAGTCTCAATCAAACCGAGACTGCAATATTTCGTATGTGTCGTGCTCGGCCGTTTCCAAAGGTCCATTATCATACTCTTTTTTTGGGGGTAAATTATGAGACATATATGCAGACGTAAAGGGATACTGACCTAGACTTTAATAACATTTCTGTATTTTATTATAATTGTAGTATATATCATCGTCGCCTAAAACGTTAAATGTCATATATGTATGGTAATTTTAATAAGTACGATTGTATGCAAGGAGCGTAAACATATCAATGTTTGCATTGCTGGAAGGTAACTAGTATATAGAAATATATTACTATACATTATCTTCCCATGTGTTTGTGAGTTATCATCACTGCTACCCAGTTAAATACATATCTGAATTTCTAATGTCTGGCAAACATACATTTTTGTAATGTTTCCTGTAAATCAGGAAATGTTCAAAATAACACATTTAGATTGGGATGCAAATATAAATAAATGAGTGTCTAACCAAAACCAACACCAATAAAATATTCGTACTAGTATCTTTTAGATAACATTTGTCTCATAAATTAATGCAGTTTCTCAAGATTTCATAGCAGAGGTGTTGAAAAGAAGTTAACACACAGTTTTCCGCGTCGATATCTGATTAATAAATTTGAAATGAACATATTACTTTCAACATTAAGTAGTGTTCAATCACTGTGTAGATAACTGTAATCCAGTTTGTGTTTTATTCTTTGTGTGTGTGTGTGGGGGTGGGTGGGGGGGGGGGGGCGGGGGGTGGCGGAGGAGTGGTAGAGCACGAGAATTTCGCCCTAGTCGATTGACACTCGTCCAATGTTTAATATGTTACCAAATCATGTTTTTACATCTGTTGTTTAATCGTGTTTTTATTACCCACAACCATATGTGGCTACCTCTTTGAAATCGAAGTGAGTGTCACTGCTTAAATGATTGTCTAGTGTTCGATAGGTGAAATACAATACAATAATACTATTATAATACTATAAGGGTTACTACTAGTAAAACGTGGAGATTACTATGCAGGCTCTCTTGAAAGGATGGATTTAAAGATGCCTTTCTTGTTTGCCTTTAATATTTTACTTTGATGATATGTGTTGTTAAATTATATAATGCATACATTGTAATAAAATACTAGTAATTATTTCTTAATGATACTAGTTTGTATGTTGAAGAAGTCAGGAAATAGTGTCAAATATAAATAAACAGCAAACTTGCGGATGATAGCCATATTGTGCATATCTATAAAATGTATTCTTGAATGTAATATAGAGATATAGAGGTGGCAAAAATATTCACGAAGAGCAAAAACATTTTTGAACATAATACACGATGTCTACTATTTCAGGTAACATATCATGTTTTGCCGTATCGAAGCTGTTACTGGCTTTTTGTAAGTTATTATACTGATTGGAAAAAGAAATGCATAATAATCTTTTTTCCTATATTACACTATTATATACATCTAATTTCACGTAATATTCCAGATATATCTCAACGTGTTTTGTCCAAAAAGGGACTACAACTCATTACAGAAAGGTCAACTCTGTCATGTAATAGTCATTTTAATCAAAGCATACTTTGTTAGACGAAATTCATAAATGTTGAAGTTTCGCTTAAAAAAGTCAAGCCATTTCAGTAATGTGTTTAATGTTAAAAGATTGCAACGTTTAAAGCCTAAGTTTGATCACCTTCTTAAGCCAAATGTGCATTCTGTCGATAATGAAACTTTCAAGGGGCAACCATTGGTGTTTTCGGTGTTGTTTAAACCTTCTTTCCGAAAGGACTTGCCTCATGTCGACCTGTACCATTTGATAAGCAGTAGAGTATTAAACATACACTATATAGCGGAAATACCCATTCTGCATTTCTTTTCAGTATGTGTTTAAATTGGATGCATTATCAAGATTATGGTTAAAGGCTCATCAACACCGTAAGGTTATTTATAACCGTCCAGAGAGAGGGTAATTCAATGTCTCACTACACATTTCGATTTTACTGTGTTGGCCATTGGGACTAAAGTCCAATTTCGCATTCTAAATGAGACCTTTAAAGTCTAAAAGTATTTGCTCATAAAAATCCACAAAATCTGGTATATAGCCCACTTTTCTTTGTTTAAATGTTAGTGGTGTCAGGCAATGTACTCTTTTCGGCTTTCACTAAACAGTTTGCACCTAAATGCATACGCATTTTGAGCACCCACAAATGTGTCACATTTTGCTGTCAGTGTCGTCTAATCGCTGTTCATCCAATCTCACACTATTGTTTTCTCACCTGCAACAGGAAAAGAAAATATCCATGGCCAATTATTAAAAATATCTCAAACCGAAGAACACACCTCTACCTTTTATGGTGTAATAATCATCCTACAGTCACATACAAGGGAGCTAAGTGTGTAGTGAGACCGGAAGAATACTTAGGAATCCTGGAATACGCCCAATCTGTATTAATCAGTAGTTTACCATGGTTCTGTGCTCGGAAATTAGACTTCGATACATGGGCCGTGTCGCTATTTGACGAGTGTTTTGCACAAGAAGACTCCGACGAAGCTTGGTGTCTCCTTTGAGACTTGAACCCGGACTTGGGAATAAAAGGTGTGCAGTACTGCTATTACTGCTAATTAAAGTGACATCTGTAAGTATTATGAAGTCAGGTAGTAAAACAATCACCTTATCAGTTGTTAGTACATGTATACGATAACATAATCTTTTCGTAATATTGCCCAGGGCAATTCATGTGAAGGCAGAAATGACAGGTATCGAAACAGTACAAATGATTAAATGTGTCTTAAGGTAAAAACTAATACATATGTAAGCATCGGTGGTTCAGTGGTAGAATGCTCGCCTGCCACGCGGGCGGCCCGGGTTCGATTCCCGGCCGATGCACATTTTGAGCTCGATTTAGTTGATGCACAATTATAACACATATTTGAGCATTATCGCATGTTTATTTTTAACAGTAATTTTCACATTCATTTTTAAGAAAACTTAAAAAAACAGTGATTTGAAAGGCAACGAAAATGTTAATATGTCTATATACTCCATTACATGCATATGACATCCGATAATATGTTAAGTACGGACCATAACCTGCGATAAAGCACAGTCAGGACCTGTTTAATAATATACACGTCTATCTACAGTCTACTATCTTTCAGCTCGTTCGAACATGACATGTTTTCTCAACTTTATCGTCGATATTTTTTGATAAAAAGAGCTCCAAAGCCACAGAGTTAGGTACAATGCTATAGAGTTTGCACAAATGGCAACCTATGAAGATATGACCATTTCATAAAACATACCGCTTTTCGTTCCAACTTCCTCTGTTGTTTACACATGCTGTAATTTCATGCAATCCTGCTTGGATCCCTCCCTTGAAATTGAAGTGCGGGTCATTTTCATAAATAAACAATATCCAGAGGGCAAATAAATAATATCTATATATACACAATGCATTTGGGAATGTAATATAGAACTTGCACAAAACAAAAGATAATATACTGACGATCAATGAAGACGCACCATTTACTCCATACGTTTATGCTGTTGGATTATTCGCAAACCATTTAGAATAAAACTGCTAAACCAATATTTTCTATTTTTTAAGTATTGAATCCTCATACCTAACTTGTCTTACATGTTTATTGGAAGGCTTTTCATAAAAAGCAGTTATTTACCTTGCAAGCCATTTAGCATTGTTTACTATGGATGATCATAAAAAAGAAAAAGTTTCCACTAAATTTCAAGCTGCATTAATCTGTCTCGGAATAAATTCCAATTGCTTTTACTAGTCTTTTTATCGTTTGACTTCTGACTGTTATATGCATTGACTGTTTTTGAGAAAATAATTTCTATGTGCGATTTAATCGAAGCAACTAAAGTGGCGTGGCTATACCGTACTACAACTACCAGATAGGCGAACGTCACATTAGTACACCATGCTACAAAACAGATAAAGTCTGTCTCTTTAAACACCGACATGGGCGTAGCCCATCGAGGTGTTTAAATAAGACAACTCGCTGAGACCAGACTCTATCTATTATATGGGAAGCCATAACCGTCAAAATGTGGATACAATGACAGGCCGTTTAATTCAACATGAAGTCATTTGATGACGCACATATTGATTTTATGCGACGTGTAAACTCTGTTCATTCGTTACAAAGTGAATTAATAAGGTTTGAAGTGAAATGATACGGTGTAAAATGTAAAACCCATATGACGCAAAAAGAAATCATTCAGTGCAATGACAAACCATTTGACAAAAAAACAAATGCAATACAATAAAATACGAGTGGGTACGATGAAAACTTAAACGATTCATCGAAAAATGTGAAGTGATACATAGCAAAGTAAAGCAGTATGATGCAATATGAATCAGTTTAAGCAAACACATTTAGTCTGGTGGTAAGTAAAATAATCGGACGAAAACAAAGTCGGTGCAATGCAAACACAATCAGTTCAACAGAAAATGGTGCAAAGTGAAACGGTACGATGGCGGCAGCACTGTCGATATTTGCCACATCACTTGTAGGGTTATTTCCCCTACATAATTACTGGCTTTATGATAAAACAGCAGTGTTTTCTTTTTCAATGATAAGCTTTATTAACTGAATGCTGTCGCATATAGCCATCGCTATTCATAATACAATATCATGTTAAAATCCTGATAGTCGTATGGCTCAATATTCGGTAATAGATAGAGTCTGGTCTCAGCGAGTGGGCTTATTTAAACACCGAGATGGGCGTAGCCTATCGAGGTGCTTAAATAACCAACGAGCTGAGACAGACTCTCTTTTGTAGCATGGTGTATTTAGTAACACTGTGACGACAGAGTGACGTACTCTAAATTCATCTATCTGGTAGTTGTAGCATGGCTGATGACATTTCCTTTGATGAATGCAAAGCATTAAATCGTTTAATTTAGGGTAACTAAAGGGGCGTGACTATTGGAGGAATTTGGAGTACGGACCTCACGCTGACGTCACAATGTTGCTAAGTACACCATTCTACAAAACCGATAGAGTCTGTCTCAGCTCTTGGTTATTTTAAAACCTCGATGGGCTACGTCCAACTCGGTGTTTAAATAAGCCAACCCGCTGAGACCGGATTCTATCTATTACTTGTAGTACGGTATAGCCACGCCACTTTAGTTACCCTAAATTAAACGATTTAATGCTTTGCATTCATCAAAGGAAATGTCATCGACCATGCTACAAATATCAATGTAGGATGGTCTAAATATATCACTTACCCTAATATATTAGTGTAATAATTGATGACTTGCTTAATAATAATTTATTTTAATTACATCATGCTTGTAAGTTCTATAAAACAATATTAAACTGTGTTGGCTAATAGTTTGAAAACTAATATGATTGTATTAACATGTTTTTTTTATTTTGAGTATGACTGTCCAAAATTTCATAGTCAATTATCAAAGGAGATCTCGAAAAAATAATTTTTTTAGATATAAAATTAAACTATGTTCATACTCATGTTAAATGATGTTGATTTTTACCATTTGTAAGTGCTAGTAAGTTAGTCAGTTATTACCCATATAGTAGTTAAAATCCAGTTTTAAAATTATTTTAGCTGACTATCCTACCACAGATAAGAAACATTATGTCTTCTATTTAACTAACATGTTATTGTGCCATATGATACAGTTTCTCAAGAATTTATAGTAGAGGTGTTGAAAGTAAGTTAATAACTATTTTTCTGTGACGTTATCTGGTAAATTAATTGAAAAAAAACTATTACTGTATGCATTAATTGGAATTCAATATTTACTCGCAGAAAGTTGATTCAGTATTGTCAATATTGAGATATTTCAACATGTTACATAGAAGGTTCGAATGTGTTTAGGTGGAGTTATGTGGTGATACATAACTCATCTGTTATTTTCCATTATTCACAAAATTGTTTCAGGTTCATATTTTGCTATTTAAGAATTGTGTGGATACTTATCAAATGGCCAATTTGTTTGGCATTTTCGAGGAGCTCGAATTATAAATGAGAAGTATCGATTCGTACTGAAAGCGGGAGGTATATAGAACTGGTTCAACATAGGAATAAGTAGGTGGTCCCGCATACTTAACAGTTTTGCAATTTGTCCTATACACCAGGATAATAATGATTAGAATAATGCATCAACTGGGATAAAAGCATGTAAATCAATGAGTTTCTTACCAACACCGAGGAAAGATTCCGATGTTATATTTGTTTTAGATAAAAGTCGACTCATTTTTCAAGAGTTTATAGTAGAGTGTTGAAAGTAAGTTAATACCTATTTTTCTGTGACGTAATCTGGTAAATTAATTTGAAAAAATAAATAACTATTTGCATTAATCTTTACTCGCAGAAAGTTGATTGAGTATTCAAGTTGTCAATATTTAGAGATTTAAATAGATTCGATTGTGTTTAGTTGAAGTTATGTGGTGATACATGGCTCTTATATTTTCCATTTTTCACAAACCATCCAGTAACTGACTCGACATGTTACATTTTACCACATCTCTTTTGCTCTGTTGTATACTCGTGTTGTCATTACCCACAACCGTTCGTGTCTCCCACACTTTGAAGCGAAGTGAGGGCCACTGCTTAAATCTTGGTCGTTTAATGTTCGTTTAGAGATATATAATAGGATTATTACTATAATAACGTGTTACGGAAGCTTATCATTTCGAATGGACATGCCATATCTGCAGGATCCCACGAGAGACGTTAGCCTCGAGTATGATTCTAGACATATGCCATATTCGTATAAAAGGCGATACACGCTTCCATAAAACTAACTGTTGTTCATGGCGTTTTTTTATTCAAAAGTTGATCAGCATTAACATGAGCATTTTAAGTAAACGTTATAAATAATGTTATTAGACCTTGAACTTTTAACGTTAAATAACAAATTACTTAGTTTTGAAAATCTTTTGAATAATACGTTAATAAATTTAAATATTGTACAGCCAAAGTACCTTCTGGTGGAGCTTTTTCCTTGTGAATTCCTTGTTGACGGGAAGACAGAAACTTAAGACCTCCCAAAATAGTTCAGTTATCCTTTATAATTTGCAAATAAAATATTTAAAATGTCTTAATTTAAAACCAACTCATTCAAGATAGCCATTACACTAACCCCCAACCATTTTGAGATAAAAACAAATTATAAAAAATACCTAGAAAACAACTTTCACACGTGAATTTTGTATTTCTCAACCGATTTTTAAAAATGAGGTATATTTAATTTACCACTAAAAGTGTCTGTTTTACTTACGCTCTTCTTACATAGATACTAGTTGAAATTAGTCTTAAAAGTCAACCATATCTTTGGTTGAAACAAGGTTCCCGATCAATACTATTAATACTTTTTTATTATACATAACATTTCATAAGAAAGCTCGTAAAATATTACAACACAGTTGACAAAATACATATAAGCGATGACATCACATGAAGGTGTGATAACTGTTTAGTAGAGCGTACTAAGCATTACAAACACCGTCACATAGTGAACAATGTGCCCAGTAGATAGGCATTGCACACACTGCGCACACAGTGTACAGTTCAATACAAACAAAGTGCCCAGTAGATAGGAATTACACACACCGCACACACAGTGTACAGTTAAATACAAACAATGTGCCCAGTAGATAAGCATTACACACACCGCCCACACAGTGTACAGTTCAATTCAAACAATGTGCCCAGTAGATAAGCAATACACATACCGCGAAAATAATGTGCAGTTCAATTCAAACAATGTGTCCAGTGGATAAACATTACACACACCGCGCACATAATGTACAGTTCAATACAAACAATGTGCCGAGTAGATAAGCATTAAACACACCGCGCACATAGTGCACAGTTCAATACAAACAATGTGCCATGTAGATAAACATTACACACACCGCGCACACAATGTACAGTTCAATACAAACAATGTGCCAAGTAGATAAGCATTAAACACACCGCGCACATAGTGTATATTTCAATACAAACAATGTGCCCAGTAGATATGAATTACACACAACGCGCACACAGTGTACAGTTCAGTACAAAAAATGTGCCCAGTAAATAGGGATTACACACACCGCGAACACAGTATACAGTTCAGTAGAAACAATGTGCCCAGTAGATAGGCATTACACACACCGCGCACACAGTGGACAGTTCATTACAAACAATGTGTCCAGTAGATAGGCATTACACACTCCGCGCACACAGTGTACAGTTCAGTACAAACAATGTGCCCAGTAGATAGGCATTACACACACCGCACACACAGTGTTCAGTTCAGTTCAAACAATTTGTCCAGTAGATAGGCATTACACACACCGCGCATACAGTGTACAGTTCTGCCCGGTACATAGGCAATACTCACACCGCGCAGATAGTGTACAGTTCAGTACAAACAATGTGCCCAGTACATAGGCATTAAACACACCGCACATAGTGTACAGGTCAGTACAAATAATGTGCCAGGTAGATAGTCATTACACACACTGCATACATAGTGTACAGTTCAGTACAAACAATGTGCCCAGTAGATAGGAACTATACACTCCGCGTAGATAGTGTGCAGTTCAGTACAAACAATGTGCCCAGTAGATAGGCATTACACACACCGCGCAAACAGTGTACAGTTCAGTACAAACAATGTGCCCAGTAGATAGACTTTGCACACACCGCGCAAACAGTGTACAGTTCAGTACAAACAATGTGCACAGTAGATAGACTTTGCACACACCGCGCAAACAGTGTACAGTTCAGTACAAACAATGTGCACAGTAGATAGACTTTTCACACATCGCGCACATAGTGTACAGTTCAGTACAAACAATATACCTAGTAGATAAGCATTACACACACCGCGCACATAGTGTACAGATCAGTACAAACAATGTACCCAGTAGATAGGCATTACACACACCGCGAACATAGTGTACAGTTCAGTACAAACAATGTGCCCAGTAGATAGGCATTACACACACCGCGCAATCAGTGTACAGTTCAGTACAAACAATGTGCCCAGTAGATAGACTTTGCACACACCGCGCAAACAGTGTACAGTTCAATACAAACAATGTACCCAGTAGATAGACTTTTCACACACCGGGCAAACAGTGTACAGTTCAGTATAAACAATGTGCTCAGTAAATAGGCATTACACACACCGCGTACATAGTGTACAGTTCAGTTCGATCAATGTGCCCAGTAGATAGGCATTACACACACGCGCACATAGTGTACAATTCAGTACAATGAAATGTGCCCAGTAGATATGCATTACACACACGCGCACATAGTGTACAATTCAGAACAAACAATGTGCTCATTGGATAGGCATTATACACACCGCGTACAGAGTGTACAGTTCAGTACAAACAATGTGCCCAGTAGATAGGCATTACCCACACCGCGCACAGAATGTACAGTTCAGTACAAACAATGTGCCCAGTAGATAGGCATTACACACACCTCACACACAGTGTACAGTTCTGTACAAATAATGTGCCCAGTAGACAGACATTACACACACCGCGCACATAGTTTACAGTTCAGTTCGATCAATGTGCCCAGTAGAGAGGCATTTCACACACCGCGCACATAGTGTACAGTTCAGTACAAACAATGTACCCAGTAGATAAGCATTACACACACCGCGCACATAGTGTACAGTTCAGTACAAACGAAGTGCCCAGTCGATAAGCATTACACACACCGCGCACATAGTTTGCAGTTCAGTACAAACAACGTGCCCAGAAGATAAGCAGTACACTCTCCGCCCACATAGTGTACAGTTCAGTACAAACAATGTGCCCAGTAGATAAACATTACACCCAGTGTTATATATACTGAGAGGAAAAAGAAACGCTACACGGGAATTTCCTCTATATATTGTATGTAAAATATGCTGCTGTTAATCGAATAGTACATGCTACCTATGATCTGATCTTTCCTTCGGAAAAATGACTGAAACAACACGTAACACAGTAAATAGTATTCCTGCAAAGTTTCATTATTGACAGAGTACGTATTTGGCTCAAGCATGTGAGCAAACTTAGGATGCAACATTGTTTACTCTTTACGTTAAATACAGTACTGAACTGGCTCAATTTTTCAAAGAGGAACTTCAACATTTATTTTTCCTTTCAGTATACACTTCTCAAAACTGCTAACTACACCGCTCACGTTTTGGGTTATATATATCGATGGGTTGAATGTTTTTCAATAAAATAAAAAGGAAATACCAATTCAATCATTTTTACATCATTTCATTTTATTTTTTTCATGGGCAATGCTAGAACTAAACCACAATAAGCAATTACAAACGACCCATGTAAACACTAAAGTCACACTTTTCCCATATCTACAATGCTAGAACTAAACCACAATAAGCAATTACAAACGACCCATGTAAACACTAAAGTCACACTTTTCCCATATCTACATGTAGATATGGGAAAAGTGTGACTTTAGTGTTTACATGGGTCGTTTGTAATTGCTTATTGTGGTTTAGTTCTAGCATTGCCCATGAAAAAAATAAAATGAAATGATGTAAAAATGATTGAATTGGTATTTCCTTTTTATTTTATTGAAAAACATTCAACCCATCGATATATAAAACCCAAAACGTGAGCGGTGTAGTTAGCAGTTTTGAGAAGTGTATATCTGTTTACAACTTCAGCTGCTAGAGTAAAACTACAACATGTACAAGCTGCCTATGTTTAGACGTTCATGTCAGTTTAACAAATCCACATGATCATATGTATATTTAACTGGAAACAGTGATGGATATCATTATTTCAAAGTGGCGAACGGCAACTTTGCTCGAATTATGTATTCAATGTCAGTTTAACTGTAAATATATTGGTATATATACACTAATACATCTACGTTACGTGTCATTTTTGGATGCATGTAAAATATTGAATCTCCTATTTGTTTGTCCCTGTTAAATATATCATGTTTGTAGTGAAGAGAGATATACATAAAGTAATATAAAGGTATATGGGCAATTAATTATATTAACATTATTTCCATCATGTTATCAGTAGTTTGAATGTGATAACAAAACTGAGTTTTCTCAATACTGCCCTGGGGCTTATAACGCGACTTAGATGTAGGAAATGTAAGCATCGGTGGTTAGAATGCATTCAATAAGCACAGTTGTGTATGTCTAATCTAACTGGTGGTCGTCAAACGAATTTGAATAACACTAACTACTTACAAAACATGATCGTATGTTTATTCATTTAGCAATAACGGATTGTTTACATTTACTTTAAGAGCTATAACACAATCCGACTGAATGAAAAATAAAACTGAAATAAAATAAAAGTGATAGTTGTGATATACATTAACACCGAAACCGTGAATTCTAGTTAGAAGAACCTTATCCAGACACCCGTTTTATATCGCGGAAATTGTATTAACGATATCTGGCAAACTATCTTTGAAGTAACAAAGCGATATTGTATAAATAATAAATTCGATAAGGTTAACGGCTTTGCCACATGTATTTAACGAAAAGAACATTTTGCGATTTCGAAAGTTTAACAATTTAAGTTAAAGAAATTTGTGTAGCTGGAATGGGTAATATCTAGTCACTGTCATTAACGAAACAGAAACCTTTTTATGTTGGCACCTTCAAACTTCACGCAGTACATGTAATAATGCATATCTCGGCTATGAAAGGAAGTGGAACACTACTACTTAAGCGGATTGGTAAACTATTAGATAAATATGTAGACGGAAAGGGAGACTGACCTAGACCTTAGGAACATTCTGTAGTGTATTATTGTACTATATAACATCGTCGTCTAAAACGTTAAATTTCATATTAAATGGTAATTTTAGAAAAGTGAGATTGTACGCAATGAGCATGATGAACGTAAAACTATCAATGTTTGCATTGCTGGATGGTAACTAGAATATAGAAATATATTAATATAAATTATATTCCCATGTGCTTGTCAGTTATCTTCACTGCTATCCAGATAAACACATATCTGAATTTCTAATGTCTGGCAAACACACAGTCTTTGTAATGTTTCCTGTAAAACAGGAAATTATTAAAATAACATATTTAGATTGGGATGAAGACATTTACATAAATGAGATTCTTACCAACACCAGTGAAAGTTTCAGATGTAATATATGTAAAGGAGATAAGCCGAAAACTGTCCAATCTTTCAGAGACGATGTGTTTCTCTGAAAGACTGGACAGTTTGAGGGTTATCTCTGACTTAAAACATGGATTCCATTGTATTAATAATGGACAGTCATGAACAGATGAATAAGCCCGTGCACACAGTCCATGCATTTAGTGAGAGTTAAAGTATAATGTAAAGTATTTGAAACACAAGCTCCGACATCATGCTTATCGTGTCACATGTACAAGTCACATGCGTGCCCTCCTTTTTTCATTGAAATGAGAGAGTTTGGACAGCTGACATGTGAACAATATGAATGGATTTAAATTGTGTTTATGCATTTTAAATTCGCAGTGGATTATGTTTGTGTATCAATTATATAACGCTTTGGTGAGCTTACTTCCGTTCGCCTTCCACTGTAAAACATTGAATGTACCAGGTAGAATTTATCATCTTAAATAGTTAATGGCTCATCCAAATATTGCATTTTAGTTCAATGTTTAGAGTCGCCCAAGAGGTTTGGAGAAGATTGGAATCCGGTAACCGTGATATAGTTTTTTGTGAAATATATTACTATTGCTATTTTATGTGCTGGTGATTGTGGAAAGCGAAGTGGACTTGAAATCAGCAGGATCCGGTTTCACGTCTTACCGGCGACTCTGAGTTTCGGCGGTATGTTCTTGGGCAAGATTTTGTCCCTTAGACATCCGTCGGATTGGGATGTAAACCGGGCGGTTCCGTGTTTCGGAGTCTATCAAAGAACCACAAGATTATATTCATTAATAAGAGTATGGCATTCGTCTCAATATTTAATGCAGTTTATCAAGATTTTATAGAAGAGGTTTTGAAAATAAGTTAACATACAGTTTTCCGTGTCGATATCTCTTAATATATTTGAAATGAACATATTACTTTCTCCGTTAACTAGTGTAAAATCTTGACTCGCTGAAAGCTGAATGAGTATTGCCAATACATCAGATATTCAAATAGCATTTTATATGGGTATGTGGCATGAGATGGTGAGACATGGCTCTGAAGTTTTCTATATTTCTCTAAAGTTTTGTATTTCCTTTCCTATTTCTTGACTTTGTAGAAAATTGTAATTCAGTGTATTTTTTCTTTGTGTTAGGGAGGAGGAGGGGTGGAGTGCGGGAATTTCCCCACTAGGCGATTTACCCTGAGGCTCGTCCAATATTTAATATGCTACCTTCTTTTCATCGGTTGTTTAATCGTGTTGTCATTACCCACAACCATATGTGGCTCCCTGCCTTAAAATCGAAATGAGTGTCACTGCTTAAATCGTGATTGTCTAGTGATCGAAATGTAAAATATAATAGGATTACAATTAGAACAAGAGCTTTCGGAAAACAGCGCAGCTCGACTATTCGATTTTTCAGAGAATAAGAAATTATATAGCTACTATATACCATCAGAAAACAATGCTAAAACAATGTGGGGTGGGGTTGGGTGATGGGGCTTGTATAGAAAATCGGGCCGATATAAAAGTATGTAACATTTTATTATTTGTATCTGTTTTAATCCAAAATTGCTGTTAATTTAAAGAAATTTGTGATCGAAAGGCAACTCGGGGAGGGAGCTGATATCTGGCAATTTTTATTGTGGCCTCATTTAATTTTTTATTGATATTTCATTTGTGTATCTGAATTTAATCTAAATTGTTTTATAGGGCAACATAGCTATACGTGAAAGAACTGACAAAAACAACACAGAAATATGTAAAAAATAGAGTTTCGATGAGGTGGGGTGGGGCAAGATAGCTACATATGTGTAAGAATTGACCAAAGCAACACAGACATATTAATATTTTTTTTTACAAAAGTGAGTTTCGAGTGGGGTGGGTGAGGTGGGTGGGGTAGGATGGCGGGACGTGGGAGGGAGTGGGGGCAACATATATGTGTAAGAAGCTATGTGTAAGCATTGACCAAAACAACACAGAAATATGTAAAAGAAGTAAAAATAAAATAAGTTTTCACTGGGGGTTGCGGTGGGTGGAGGAGAGGCGGGATGGGGGACGGGTGTGGGCAACATATATGTGTAAGAAGCTATGTAAGAATTGACCAAAACAACACAGAAATATGTAAAAAAAGTAAAAATAAAATCAGTTTTCACTGGGGGTTGGGGTGGGGTGGGCGAGAGGCGAGATGGGGGACGGGGGTGTGGGCAACATATATGTGTAAGAAGCTATGTAAGAATTGACCAAAACAACACAGAAATATGTAAAAAACTATCGTGTTTTGGGTGGTGGTGGGGTGGGGGTGGGTGTGGGTAGGGAAGAGGCGGGGGTTGGGTGGAAGGGCAACATATATGTGTAAGAAGCTATGTAAGAATTGACCAAAACAACACAGATTGAAATATGTAAAAAAATAAAAAAATATATATTCCAGTTTCGTGTGGGGTTGGGTGGGGAGTACTATCAAGTTTATTAGGCGAAGCTTAGAAAACGAAGAATGGCGAGGCTTATTATCATGTAAATTATCCACATTTCCTGTATGAATTACTATTATTATCTGTTACGCTTATCGAGGACGCCGCCATGTTGTTGTTTTTTGTTTGTTTTATGACGTCAGATAAAGCAGCGTACGTAACGTCAGATAACGTTACGTACAATAAACGCCGTGGATTCCGCATTGATTTGCTTTATTGGTCTGTGCCTAATAAAGCAAAATTTATTAGGTCAACCTTTATTAGGCAGAAAATTGCATATCTGCATGATCAGTAAGTATTATCAAGTCAGGTATTAACAAATAAACTATTTCAAAGAGAATATTATCACTTTTCTCCTTATCAGTTGTTAGTACATGTATACGATAACATCACGTTTTCGTAATACAGCCCAGGGCAATATAAGGTGACTGATGTGAAGGCAGAAATGACACGTATCGAAACAATAACAAGTGATTGAATGTTCCAAATAGTTAAGAGCAATAAGTAAGCATCGGGTTCAGTGGTAGAATGCTCGCCTGCCACGCGGGCGGCCCGGGTTCGATTCCGGCCGATGCACATTTTGCGTCATTTTAGTTGTCAATGTATGACTTTTTATGTGATACAAAATCACAATAATTAGTACACGTATTTAAACATTAACACATGGTTATTTTTAACACTAAAGAAAACTTAAGAAACAGTGTTATTTGCAAGGCACCAACATTTTTAATATGTATATATCCTACAATACATAGACCTGCGATGTCCTAAAGCAGGATGGCGCAAGAATTCGATCTCGAAATATGCCTACTATGTCCCCAGGGACTTTCAGCTCATTCAAACATAACATTTTTTTTTTTAAAACTTTATCGTCGAACATTTTTGAGATAACTCCAATTATAATTTGAGTTAACAAGTCAGCGTGCCTTTTTAAGGAAGCGTACGTTTGTAGTCAATTGTTTCTATTAACGGCTGGGTACATCGGGGGATTTAATGCAATTTTGACGGTAATATTATAAACAAATACTTGACACAAAGTCTATCATCTGCGTTAAGGTTAACAATAAGCATATTCTGACTTTAAAGGTAGGTAAATAAGTACTACAAAGGGAGTTTCTTAACAATACATTTTGTTCATACAGAATTATTTTCGCCATATAGTCAGTACTTTTGTACCTGTATATAATAAAATTGAGTACTCCCAGTGATATCGTGACGTTGAGGTAATAACAGAAATGACAGGTATCGAAACAGTTATTATTGACTTAATGTCCCAAATGGTACTGCATGTATCAATAGCAATTGCAAGTTCTTCAGTGATAAAATGCTCGTCTGCCACGCGGGAGGCCCCTGTTCGCTTCTCGGCCAACGCACATTTTTACATTATTGTAGTTACATATTTAAAAAACAAATACACAATATTTAAACAGTATCGTATGGGCATTTTAGCAATAAATTCCAATTTGAACAAAAGCAAAAACGTATGAAATAGTACATTATTTGAAAGGACACCAACAATATTAATATGTAAATAACCTACATTATATGATACAGTAATACGTTTAGTAAGGCATCGTAACATGCGATGATCTAAAGTACGATGCGAAACGTATCGAATATTACATCGTAGCATCGACCATCGCATGGGACCATCGCATAGTACTTCTGTGTATCGCACCAAAAAAATGAGGTATATTTTATTTACCACTAAAAGTGTGTTTTACTTACGCTCTTCTTACATAGATACTGGTTGAAATTAGTCTTTAAAGTCAAACATATCTTTGGTTGAAACAAGGTTCCCGATCAATACTATTATTATTTCTTTTTATTATACAACATTTCATAAGAAAGCTCGTAAAATATTACAGCACAGTTGACAAAATACATATAAGCGATGACATCACATGAAGGTGTGATAACTGTTTAGTAGCGCATAGTGTACAGTTCAAAACAAACAATGTGCCCAGTAGATAGCCATTACACACACCGCGCACACAGTGTACAGTTCAATACAAACAACGTGCCCAGTAGATAGGCATTACACACACCGCACACACAGTGTACAGTTCAATTCAAACAATGTGCCCAGTAGATAAGCAATACACATTCCGCGCATATAATGTACAGTTCAATACAAACAATGTGTCCAGTAGATAAGCATTACACACACCGCGCACACAATGTACAGTTCAATACAAACAACGTGTCCAGTAGATAAGAATTACACACACCGCGCACACAATGTTCAGATCAAATAAAAACAATGTGCCCAGAAGATAAGCATTACACACACCGCGCACACAGTGTACAGTTCAATACAAACAATGTGTCCAGTAGATAGGCATTACACACACCGCGCACACAATGTTCAGATCAAATAAAAACAATGTGCCCAGTAGATAAACATTACACACACCGCGCACATAATGTACAGTTCAATACAAACAATGTGCCCTGTATATATGCATTACACACAACGTGCATACAGTGTACAGTTCAGTACAAACAATGTGCCCAGTATATAAGGATTACACACACCGAGAACACAGTATATAGTTCAGTAGAAACAATGTGCCCAGTAGGTAGCCATTACACACACCGCGCACACAGTGTACAGTTCATTACAAACAATGTGTCCAGTAGATAGGCATTACACACCCCGCGCACACAGTGTACAGTTCAGTACAAGCAATGTGACCAGTAGATAGGCATTACACACACCGCGCACACAGTGTACAGTTCAGTTCAAACAATGTGTCCAGTAGATAGGAATTACACACAATGCGCACACAGTGTACAGTTCAGTACAAACAATGTGCCCAGTACGTAGGCATTACACACACCGCGCACATAGTGTACAGTTCAGTACAAACAATATGCCCAGTACATAGGCATTACACACACCGCACATAGTGTACAGGTCAGTACAAACAATATGCCCAGTACATAGGCATTACACACACCGCACATAGTGTACAGGTCAGTACAAATAATGTGCCAAGTAGATAGTCATTACACACACTACTTACATAGTGTACAGTTCAGTACAAACAATATGCCCAGTAGATAGGCATTACACACCCCGCGCACACAGTGTACAGTTCAGTACAAACAATGTGCCCAGTAGATAGGAACTATACACACCGCGTACATAGTGTGTAGTTCAGTACAAACAATGTGCCCAGTAGATAGGCATTACACACACCGCGCAAACAGTACAGTTCAGTACAAACAATGTGCTCAGTAAATAGGAATTACAGCGCACGCAGTGTACAATTCTGTACAAAACAATGTGCCCAGTAGATATGCATTACACACATCGCGCACGCAATGTACAATTCAGGACAAACAATGTGCTCATAAGATATGCATTACACCCACCGCGCACATAGTCTACAGTTCAGTACAAACAATGTACCCAGTAGATAAGCATTGCACACACTGCGCACATAGTGTACAGTTCAGTACAAACAATGTACCCAGTAGATAGGCATTACACACACCGCGAACATAGTGTACAGTTCAGTACAAACAATGTGCCCAGTAGATAAGCATCACACACACCGAGCACATAGTGTACAGTTCAGTACAAACAACGTGCCCAATCGATGAGCATTACACACACCGCGCACATAGTTTACAGTTCAGTACAAACAACGTGCCCAGAAGATAAGCAGTACACTCTCCGCGCACATAGTGTACAGTTCAGTACAAACAATGTGCCCAGTAGATAAACATTACTCACAGTGTTATATATACTGAAAGGAAAAGGAAACGCGACACGGGAATTTCCGCTATTTACTGTATGTTAAATATGCTGCTGTTAATCGGATAGCACATGCTACGTAGGATCTTTCCTTTCAGAATAATGACTGAAACAACACGTAAAACAGTAAAAGATATTCCTGCAAAGTTTCATTATTGACAGAGTACGTGTTTGGCTCAAGCATGTAAGCAAACTTAGGATGCAACATTTTACAAACTCTTTACGTTAAATACAGTACTGAACTGGTTCAATTTTTCTAAGAGGAACTGCAACATTTATTTTTCCTTTCAGTATATATCTGTTAACAACTTCAGCTGCTAGAGTAAAAATACAAGCTGCCTATGTTTAGACGTTCATGTCAGCTTAACAAATCCTCATGATCATATGTATATTTAACTGGAAACAGTGATGGATATCATTATTTCAAAGTGGCGAACGGCAACTTTGCTCGAATTACGTACTATTCAGTGTCAGTTTAACTGTAAATATATTGGTAAATATTTAATATCAGGGAGACATGAATTGTTTTCACATGGAAAATCACATTGCGGCATGGTGTCTAATAAAGATATGGCATACATATCATACTACACTTGCGTAATGAATATGCGAATAAAGGTCGAGTACTCATTCGTTCTTTGTCACTCAGCTCGGTGTGCAACCGGAATATCCTCGTCCATTTCCGAAACTATGAACAATACCGGACCACGGAACCCGAAGAAACAGTTCCGATTTCGTTCCGATTTCCGGTGTATAATGAGAAGACAGAAGCAACACACAACGTAATCGTATGTAAGCAGCTGCACTAATACATCTACTTTACGTGTCATTTTTGGATCCATGTAAAAAATAGAATCTCCTCTTTGTCCCTGTTAAATGTATCATGTTTGTAGTGAAAAGAGATATACATAAAGTATTATAAAGGGATTTGGGAAATTAATTAAAAAGTAAGTTAATAATATATATTAACATTATTTCCATCATGTTATCAGTAGTTTGAATGTGATAACAAAACTGAGTTTTCTCAATACTGGGGCTTATAACGCGACTTAGATGTAGGAAATGTAAACATCGGTGGTTAGAATGCATTCAATAAGCACAGTTGTGTATGTCTAATCTAACTGGTGGTCGTCAAACGAATTTGAATAACCTAATCCGACCGAATGAAAAATAAAACTGAAATAAAATAAAAGTGATAGTTGGGATATACATTAACACCGAAACCGTGAATTCAAGTTAGAAGACACCTATTTTATATCACGGAAATTGTATAAATAATAAATTCGATTAGTTTAACGGCTTTTCCACATGTATTTAACGAAAAGAACATTTTGCGATTTCGAGAGTTCAACAATTTAATTTAATGAAATTTGCGTAGCTGGAATGGGTAGTAGATCTATACTGTCATTAACGAAATAGAAACATTTTTATGTTGGTACCTTCAAACTTCACGCAGTACATGTAATAATGCATATCTCGGCTATGAAAGGAAGTGAAACACTACTGTTTAAGTGGACTGGTAAACTATTAGATAAATATGTAGACGGAAAGGGAGACTGACCTAGACCTTAGGAACATGTCTGTATTGTATTATTGTAGTATATAACATCGTCGTCTAAAACGTTAATTTCATATCTGTATGGTAATTTTAGAAAAGTACGATTGTATGCAAGAAGCGTAAACATATCAATGTTTGCATTGCTGGAAGGTAACTAGTATATACAAATATATTACTATAAATTATTTTCCCATGTGTTTGTGAGTTATCATCACTACTACCCAGTTAAATACATATCTGAGTTTTTAATGTCTGGCAAACATACAGTGTTGTAATGGTTCAAAATAACACATTTAGATGCAAATATAAATAAATGTTTTACCAACACCAATAAAATATTCAGACGTACTAGTATTTTTTAGATAACATTTGTCTCATTAATTGATGCAGCTTCTCAAGATTTCATAGCAGAGGTGTTAAAAAGAAGTTAACCCACAGTTTTCAGCGTCGATATCTTGTAATCCAGTTAGTGTTTTATTCTTTGTATGTGTGGGGGTGGGGTAGGAGTGGTGGAGCACGAGAATTTCTCCCTAGTCGACTGACCCTCGTCCAATGTTTAATATGTTACCAAATCACGTTATTTCATCTGTTGTTTAATCGTGTTTTTATTACCCACAACCATATGTGTCTACCTCTTTGAAATCGAAGTGAGTGTCACTGCTTAAATGATTGTCTAGTGTTCGATAGGTGAAATACAATACAATAATACTATTATAATACTATAAGGAGTACTACTAGTAAAAGTGGAGATTCCACTACTATGCAGGCTCTCTTAAAAGGCTGGATTTAAAGACGCCTTTCTTGTTTGCTTTTTAATATTTTACTTTGATGATATGTGTTATTAAATTATATAATGCATACATTGTAAAAAAATACTAGTAATTATTTCTTTATGATACTAGTTTGTATGTTGAAGAAGTCAGGAAATAGTGTCAAATATAAATAAACAGCAAACTTG
Organism: Cyrtodaria siliqua; assembly: GCA_037043455.1. Taxonomy (NCBI): domain Eukaryota; kingdom Metazoa; phylum Mollusca; class Bivalvia; order Adapedonta; family Hiatellidae; genus Cyrtodaria; species Cyrtodaria siliqua. The sequence goes on along the minus strand of JAWPHD010002526.1, from coordinate 8,755 downwards.
CGGATGATAGCCATATTGTGCATATCTATCCTATATAAAATGTATTCTTGAATGTGGCTTTTTGTAAGTTACTATACTGAAAGAAAAAAGAAATGCATAATCAAAAAATTGCCTATACTACACTATTAATATACACCAAATTTCACGTAATATTCCAGATATATCTCAACGTGTTCTGTCCAAAACGGGACTACAACTCATTACAGAAAGGTCAACTCTGTCATGTAGTAGACATTTTAATCAAAGCATACTTTGTTAGACGAAATTCATAAATGTGGAAGTTTCGCTTGAAAAAGTCAAGCCATTTCAGTAATGTGTTTAATATTAAAAGATTGCAACGTTTAAAGCCTAAGTTTTATCACCTTCTTGAGCCAAATGCGCAATCTGAAGATAATGAAATTTTAAAGGGGCAACCATTGGTGTGCTCGGTGCTGTTTAAACCTTCTTTCCGAAAGGACTTGCCTAATGTCGACCTGTACCATTTGATAAGCAGTAGCATATTAAACATACAATATATAGCGGAAATACCCATTCTGCGTTTTTTTAGTATATGTTTAAATTGGATGCATTATCATGAGTATGGTTAAAGGCTCATCAACACCGTAAGGTTATTTATAACCATCCAGATGGAGAGGGTAATTCAAGGTCTCACTACACACTTCGATTTTACTGTGTTGGCCATTGGGACTAAAGTCCAATTTCGCATTCTGAATGAGACCTTTAAAGTCTAAAAGTATTTGCTCATAAAAATCCATAAAATCTGGTACATAGCCCTATTATTTTTGTTTAAATGTTAGTGGTGTCAGGCAATGTATTCTTTTCGGCTTTCACTAAACAGTTTGCACATAAATGCATACGCATTTTGAGCACCCACAAATGTGTCACATTTTGATGTCAGTGTCGTCTAATCGCTGTTCATCCAATCTCACACTATTGTTTTCTCACCTGCAACAGGAAAAGAAAATATCCATGGCCAATTATTAAAAATATCTCAAACCGAGATCTTAAATCTAGTTTATATGGTGTAATAATCATCCTACAGTCACATACAAGGAAGCTAAGTGTGTAGTGAGACCGGAAGAATACTTAGGAATCCTGGAATACGCCCAATCTGTATTAATCAGTAGTTTACCATGGTTCTGTGCTCGGAAATTAGACCGATACATGGGCCGTGTCGCTGTTTGACGAGTGTTTTGCACAAGAAGACTCCGACGAAACTTGGTGTCTCCTTTGAGACTAGAACCCGGACTTGGGAATAAAGGGGTGTTCAGTACTGCTATTACTGCTTATTAAAGTGAGATATGTAGGTATTATGAAGTCAGGTAGTAAAACAATCACCTTATCAATTGTTAGTACATGTATACGATAACATAGTTTTCGTAATATTGCCCAGGGCAATATAACGTGACTTTCATGTGAAGGCAGAAATGACAGGTATCGAAACAGTACAAATGAATAAATGTGTCTTATGGTAAAAACTAAGACATGTGTAAGCATCGGTGGTTCAGTGGTAGAATGCTCGCCTGCCACGCGGGCGGCCCGGGTTCGATTCCCGGCCGATGCACATTTTGAGCTCGATTTAGTTGATGCACAATTATAACACATATTTGAGCATTATCGCATGTTTATTTTTAACATTAAATTTCACATTAAAACATAAAAACTTAAAAAAACAGTGCTTTGAAAGGCAACAAAAATGTTAATATGTTATATACTCCAGTACATGCATATGACATGCGATAATATGTTAAGTACGGACCGTAACCTGCGATAAAGCACAATCAGGACCTGTTTAATAATATACACGTCTATCTAAAGTCTACTATCGTTCAGCTCGTTCGAACATAACGGGATTTGTTTTTCTCAACTTTATCGTCGACATTTTTTGATAAAAAGAGATAGCTCTAAAGCCACAGAGTTAGGTACAATGCTATAGAGTTAGCACAAATGGCAACCTATGAAGATGTCATTACTGACCATTTCATAAAACATACCGCTTTTCGTTCCAACTTCCCTCTGTTGTTTACACATGTTGTCATTTCATGCAAGGGCGTCCGTAGCCGAGTGGTTAACGTCTTTGACTTGAAATCACTTGCCCCTTACCGCTGTAGGTTCGATCCCTCATGGGCCTAGGAATCTTTATGTGAGGAAGCTATCCAGCTGGCTTGCGGAACGTCGGTGGTTCTACCAAGGTGCCCGCCCTTGCACGAAAATTGCCCGGAGGGGCACCTGGGGTCTTCCTCCACCAATGGAAGCTGGAAAGTCGCCATATGACCTTAGCTGTTGGTGCGACTATAAAATCCAATTCAATCAATCATTCAATTTCATGCAATCCTTCGTGGATCCTTCCTATGAAATCGAAGTGCTGGTCATTTTCATAAATAAACAATATCCAGAGGGCAAATAAATAATATCTATATATACACAATGTATTTGGGACTGTAATATAGAACTGGCACAATAAAAGATAATATACTGACGCACCATTTATGCTGTTGAATTATTCGCAAACTATTTTGAATAAAACTGCTGAAGCAATATTTTCTATTTTTTAAGTATTGAATCTTCATACCTAACTTGTCTTACATGTGTATTGGAAGGCTTTTCATGAAAAGCAGTTACGCAGTTATTTACCTTGCAAGCCATTTAGCATTGTTTACTATGGATGATCATAAAAATGAAAACGGTTCCACTAAATTTCAAGCTGCATTAATCTGTCTCGGAATAAATTCCAATTGGTTTTACTGGTCTTTTTATCTTTTGACTTTTGACAGTATTATATGCAATGACTGTTTTTGAGAAAATGATTTCTATGTGCGATGTAATCGAAGCAACTAAAGTGGCGTGGCTATACCGTACTACAACTACCAGATAAGGGTATTTATACTACGGACGTCAGTGTTAATATTAAGTACACCATGCTACAAAACAGATAAAGTCTGTCTCTTTAAACACCGAGATGGGCGTAACTCGCTGAGACCAGACTCTATCTATTATATGGGAAGCCATAACCGTCAAAATGTGACAAATTTACAAACCATTCAATGACGGGCCGTTTAATTCAACATGAAGTCATTTGATGATTCTATGCGACGTTTAAACTCGGTTCATTCGTTACAAAGTGAATTAATACGGTTCGAAGTGATATGATGTAAAATGTCAAACCATATGACGCAAAAAGAAATGATTCAGTGCAATGACAAACCATTTGACAAAAAACAAACAAATGCAATACAATAAAATACAAGTCGGTACGATGAAAACTTAAACGATTCATCGAAATATGAGAAGTGATACACAGCAAAGTAAAGCAGTATGATGCAATATGAATCAGTTTAACGCAAACACATTTAGTCTGGTGGTAAGAAAAATAATCGGACGAAAACAAAGTCGATGCAATGCAAACACAATCCGTTCGACAGAAACTGATTTCATTACGTGCAAAGTGAAACGGTACAATGGCTACGCCCATCTCGGTGTTTAAATAACTAACGAGCTGAGACAGACTCTCTTTTGTAGCATGGTGTACTTAGTAACACTGTGACGTCAGAGTGACGTACTCTAAATTCCTCCTTCTGGTAGTTGTAGCATGGCTGGTGACATTTCCTTTGATGAATGCAAAGCATTAAATCGTTTAATTTAGGGTAAAGTTAAAGGGGCGTGGCTATACCTTACTACAACTACCAGATAGAGGAATTTGGATATGGACCTCAATATGACGTCACAATGTTGCTAAGTACACCGTTCTACAAAAAAGAAAGAGTCTGTTTCAGCTCTTGGTTATTTAAAAACTCGCTGGACTACGCCCAACTCGGTGTTTAAATAAGCCAACTCGCTGAGACCAGACTCTATCTATTACTTGTAGTACGGTATAGCCACGCCCCTTTAGTTACCCTAAATTAAACGATTTAATGCTTTGCATTCATCAAAGGAAATGTCACCGACCATGCTACAAATATCAAAGTATGGTGGTCTAAATATATCACTTACCCTAATATATTAGTGTAATAATTTATGACTTGATTAATAATAATTAATTTTAATTACCTGACCGCTTAACAATAGATATGATTTTGGCTAAACATTTCTGGGCCTTCACATCATGCTTGTAAGTTCTATGAAACAATATCAAACTGTGTTGGCTAATAGTTTTAACACTCATATGATGGTATTAACATGTTGTTGTTTTTATTTTGAGTATCACTGTCCAAATTTTGATAGTCAATTATCCAAGGAGGTCTCGAAAAAGAATGTTTTTTAAATATAAAATTAAACTATGTTCATACTTATGTTAAATGAACCATTTGATGTTGATTTTTACTATTTGTAAGTGCTAGTAAGTTAATCAATTATTACCCATATAGCAGACATATAATATGCACACACTTTTTTAAAATCCAGTTTTAAAATTATTTTAGCTGACTACCCTACCACAGATAATTGAATTGAATGTTGTTTAACGGCTCATCAACACAGTATAGGTTATTTAGAGCAGCCCCAGAGAGAGGGCAAGGATACATAGGAATCCGGGAACCTGCCCTACTCTTATTATCGAATAGATTCCTATGGTTCTTTAACGTGCTCGGAGGATTGACCGATACACGGGACCGCCCGGTTTACGTCCCCATGCGACGGACGGGGCTAAGAGAAAGTGTCTTGCCCAAGAACACACCGACGGAACTCAGTGGCACCACGGAGGATTGAACCCGGGGCCTCTGGTTACAAATCCGCCGAGCCTACCACAGATAAGAAAACTTCACTCGCAGAAAGCTGATTATTTAGAACTTTAAACATGTTACATAGAAGGTCCGAATGTGTTTAGGTGGAGTTTGTGGTGATACATAACTCCTCTGATATTTTCCATTATTCACAAACTTGTTTCAGGTTTATATTTTTCTATTTTAGAATTTTGTGGATACTTATTATCAAATGGGCAATTTGTTTGGCATTTTCGAGGAGCTCGAATTATAATTGAGAAGTATCGATTCGTACTGAAAGCGGGAGGTATATAGAACTGGTTCAACATAGGAATAAGTGGGTGGTCCCGCAAACATAACAGTTTTGCAATTTGCCATGTACACAAGGATAATAATGATTAGAATAATGCATCAACTGGGATAAAAGCATTTAAATCAATGAGTTTCTTACCAACACCGAGGAAAGAATCCGATGTTATATTTGTTTTAGATAGAAGTCGCCTCATTATTTCTTACAGTTTTTCAAGAGTTTATAGTAGAGTGTTGAAAGTAAGTTAATACCTATTTTTCTGTGACATGATCTGGTAAATTAATTTGAAAAAAATAAATTAATATTTGCATTAATTTGAGTTCAATCATTACTCGCAGAAAGTTGATTGAGTATTGTCAATATTTAGAGATTTAAATAGAAGATTCGAATGAGTTTAGGTGGAGTTATGTGGTGGTACATGACTCTGATATTTTCCATTTTTCACAAACCATCCAGTAACTGACTCTATCGACATGTAACATTTTACCAAATCTCTTTGGCTCTGATATATACTCGTGTTGTCATTTCCCACAACCTTTCGTGTCTCCCACACTTTGAAGCGAAGTGATGGTCACTGCTTAAATCTTTGTCGTTTAATGTTCGTTTAGAGATATATAATAGGATTATTACTATAATAACGTGTTACGGAAGCTTATCATTTCGAGTGGACATGCCATATCTGCAGGATCCTACGAGAGACGTTAGCCTCGAGTATGATTCTAGACATATGCCATATTCTTATAAAAGGCTATACATGCTTCCATAAAACTAACTATTGTTCAGGGCGCTTTTTTATTCAAAAGTTGCTCAGCATTAACATGAGCATTTTAAGTTAACATATATAAATAATGTTATTAGACCTTTAACTTTTAACGTTAAATAATAAATACCTTAGTTTTGAAAATCTTTTGAATAATACGTTAATAAATTTAAATAGTGTACAGCCAAAGTACTTTCTGTTGGAGCATTTTCCTGGTGTTGACGGGAAAACAGAACCTCCCAAAATAGTTCAGTTAGCCTTAAAAGTTTATAATTTGCTATAAAATATTTAGAATGTCTTAATTTAAAACTCATTCAAGGTTACCATTACACTAACCCTAAACCATTATAAGATAAAAAAATATATATAAAAAAACCACCTAGAAAACAACTTTCGCACGTGAATTTTATATTTCTCAACCGATTTTTAAAAATGAGGTATATTTTATTTACCACTAAAAGTGTCTGTTTTACTTACTCTCTTCTTACATAGATACTAGTTGAAATTAGTCTTTAAATTCAAACATATCTTTGGTTGAAACAAGGTTCCCGATCAATACTATTAATATTTCTTTTTATTATACATAACATTTCATAAGAAAGCTCGTAAAATAATACAGCACAGTTGACAAAATACATATAAGCGATGACATCACATGAAGGTGTGATAAATGTTTAGTAGCGCGTACTAAGCATTACACACACCGTGCACATAGTGTACAGTTCAAAACAAACAATGTGCCCAGTAGATAGCCATTACACACACCGCGCACACAGTGTACAGTTCAATACAAACAACGTGCCCAGTAGATAGGCTTTACACACACCGCACACACAGTGTACAGTTCAATTCAAACAATGTGCCCAGTAGATAAGCAATACACATTTCGCGCACATAATGTACAGTTCAATACAAACAACGTGTCCAGTAGATAAGCATTAAACACACAGCGCACACAATGTTCAGATCAAATAAAAACAATGTGCCCAGTAGATAAGCATTACACACACCGTGCACACAGTTTACAGTTCAATACAAACAATGTGTCAAGTAGTAAGGCATTACACACACCGCGCACACAATGTTCAGATCAAATAAAAACAATGTGCCCAGTAGATAAGCATTACACACACCGCGCACATAATGTACAGTTCAATACAAACAATGTGCCCAGTAGATATGCATTACACACAACGCGCATACAGTGTACAGTTCAGTACAAACAATGTGCCCAGTATATAAGGATTACACACACCGCGAACACAGTATATAGTTCAGTAGAAACAATGTGCCCAGTAGATAGCCATTACACACACCGCGCACACAGTGTACAGTTCATTACAAACAATGTGTCCAGTAGATAGGCATTACACACCCCGCGCACACAGTGTACAGTTCAGTACAAGCAATGTGCCCGGTAGATAGGCATTACACACACCGCGCACACAGTGTACAGTTCAGTTCAAACAATGTGTCCAGTAGATAGGCATTACACACAATGCGCATACAGTGTACAGTTCAGTACAAACAATGTGCCCATTACATAGGCATTACACACACCGCGCACATAGTGTACAGTTCAGTACAAATAATATGCCAAGTACATAGGCATTACAAACACCGCACATAGTGTACAGGTCAGTACAAATAATGTGCCAAGTAGATAGTCATTACACACACTACTTACATAGTGTACAGTTCAGTACAAACAATGTGCCCTGTAGATAGGAACTATACATACCGCGTACATAGTGAGTAGTTCAGTACAAACAATGTGCCCAGTAGATAGGCATTACACACACCGCGCAAACAGTGTACAGTTCAGTACAAACAATGTGCTCAGTAAATAGGCATTACAGCGAACGCAGTGTACAATTCTGTACAAAAAAATGTGCCCAGTAGATATGCATTACACACATCGCGCACGCAATGTACAATTCAGGACAAACAATGTGCTCATAAGATAGACATTACACCCACCGCGCACATAGTGTACAGTTCAGTACAAACAATGTACCCAGTAGATAAGCATTACACACACTGCGCACATAGTGTACAGTTCAGTACAAACAATGTACCCAGTAGATAGGCATTACACACACCGCGAACATAGTGTACAGTTCAGTACAAACAATGTGCCCAGTAGATAAGCATCACACACACCGCGCACATAGTGTACAGTTCAGTACAAACAACGTGCCCAGTCGATAAACATTACACACACCGCGCACATAGTTTACAGTTCAGTACAAACAACGTGCCCAGAAGATAAGCAGTACACTCTCCGCGGACATAGTGTACAGTTCAGTTCAGTACAAACAATTTGCCCAGTAGATAAACATTACTCACAGTGTTATATATACTGAAAGGAAAAGGAAACGCGACACGGAATTTCCGCTATTTATTGTATGTAAAATATGCTGCTGTTAATCGGATAGCACATGCTACGTAGGATCTTTCCTTTCGGAATAATGACTGAAACAACACGTAACGCAGTAAAATATATTCCTGCAAAGGTTCATTATTGACAGAGTACGTGTTTGGCTCAAGCTTGTAAGCAAACTTAGGATGCAACTCTTTGCGTTAAATACAGTACTGAACTGGCTCAATTTTTCTAAGAGGAACTTCAACATTTATTTTTCCTTTCAGTATATATCTGTTTACAACTTCAGCTGCTAGAGTAAAAATACAAGCTGCCTATGTTTAGACGTTCATGTCAGGTTAACAAATCCACATGATCATATGTATATTTAACTGGAAACAGTGATGGATATCATTATTTTATGATATCAAATTTTAACGAAACAACGCACCTTCGCATTCTGAATATTCTCAAATATTCAAGAATTAAAATACTGAACAAACAACATTATCTTTTCATAACTTTACCCAATTAGTCAACAAATTATAAATCAACATTTTGTTTGGCAGATATGGTCACAGCCCTACATGTATTGAAGCGAGGCGGAATCCAAGCGGTTATCCCGG